>PVIJ01002976.1:0-145836 GCA_004024925.1 Scalopus aquaticus | reverse complement strand
ATATATAAATAAATATATTTTATATAAATATATAAAATAAATACATAAATAAATATATATAAATAAATATATTTTATATAAATATATAAAATAAATACATAAATACATATATATAAATAAATATATTTTATATAAATATATAAAATAAATACATAAATACATATATATAAATAAATATATTTTATATAAATATATAAAATAAATACATAAATACATATATATAAATAAATATATTTTTATATAAAATAAATATTTTATATAAATATATAAATAAATATATAAATAAATATATAAATATATATATAAATTTATATATATACATATATACATAAATACATATATACGTATATACGTATATACGTATATACATATATACATACATACATACATACATACATACATACATATATATATATATATATATATATGGTGTTGCTTTGTAACACAATATGTGATTTAGGGGTATAGGCTTACACCACATCATGTTCACGATCAAAGCACCAGGAATCCTTCACCGTAGTCCATTGGTTCCCCTACCTCCTTTGCTTCCTGTCCTCACCTGCCCTTCTTGTAGCCTCAATTCTGCAGTAATATTCCTGGAGTTCCTTTTAGTTTAGTTTTGTCTGTCCCTTTCTTTATATTCATATAAGTGGGTAATTTTTAGGCAAAATAAGTCAGAAGGAGAAAGACAAATACCAGACAATTTCACTCATAAATGGAATAAAAAGAAATAAAAAAAGGAAAAGCAATCTTGTATGATGCACAAATATTTTCTTTCATTCAGTAATGTGTTTTTATTTCATTGATAGCTTCTTCAATGCACAGAGGCATTTCAGTTTAGTTTAGTTTTGTTTCCCTTGCTGTTGCAATCAAGTCCCCAAGGATATCACTGAAGCTAATGTAGAATGTATGCCTGTGTTTCATTCTCTGTATTTTATTGTGTCAGGTCTTACATTCAAGTATTTAATCCATTTTGATGTTTCTTTTGTGTATGGTGTGGTGCAATTCATTCTTTCGCATCATCATATTTAAAGAGACTTTCCTTTTTACCATTATATATTCTTAGCCCCTTTGTCATAAATTAACTCTCCATGTAACTATGAGTTTATTTCTGGGGTCTCACGTCTATTCCCTAGATCTCATGTGTATTTTATTCCAAATACCATACTGTTTTGATTATTATAGCTTTGTGGTATAGTTCAAAATCTAGGAATGTGATACTCCATTCTTCTTTTTTGGTCAGTATTGCCTTGGTTATTCAGGGTCTTTGGTGGTTCAATATATATTTCAGTATCGTTCGCTTTCTTTCTTTGAAGAATACCATTGAAACTTATAAAGATTGCATTGAATGTTTTTATCGCTTTGGGTAAGGTGGCCATTTTTAACAGTGTTAATTCTTTCAATCCATGAGCAGGGAACACATTTCCAATTCTTTGTGTTTTCTTCTAGTTCTGTTAACAATGACTTTTTAATACAAGTCTTTCATCTCCTTTGTTTAGTTTTTTTTCCTGGGACCTTAATTCTTTTTGAGGTAATTATAAATGGAATCACTTTCTTGATTTCTTTCTTTCCTAGTTCATTTTGTATGGAAACAACAGATTTTTGTTTATTGATTTGTTTCTGCTGCTTCACTGCACAAATTTATTGTTTGCAGTGATTTAATTAAATCATTATCTTTAGGACTCACTATACAAATTATACTGTAACCTGAAAATAGTGATAGTTTTACTTATTTACCAATTTTGATTACTTTATTTTTCTTTCTCCTAATTGGTCTACTTAGGACTTCTAACACTATGTTCCATAGCAGTGGTGAGAGTATACATCCTTATCTTAGAGGACAGGTTTTTAAATTTTTACCTTGAGTATGATGTTAGCCACGGGTCTGTCATTTATGGACTTTATTATGTTTTTTAATACTTTTATAGATATGACTTTAAAATTCTGAACCTGTTTGTTGTTTTGCTATTTTTATGTGTGATTCAGTGCCTACTTTCACAAAGGTAACCTTGATAGAAACACATGTGGAGATGTAACATTTGAGTTGTCATTTTGATACTACATATATGTTTAAAATGATTAATGTAACAGTGTGTGTGTATGTGTGTGTGTATATATATATATATATATGTATTTATTATTTTTTGTTTCCATGGACTGCCAAATGATTCTTTAATGAATTTCAGTTTTGTCAAAATAAGACATAGCATTTTTTTATTATTTAAAATTTAAAAAAATTAAATGTAGTATACTTTTCTTACATTGTTGTTAGTTTTTGGACAATATATGTTTTCTCTCCTCAGGTGTGGGCACCATAGTTCACCCACCACTAAAGCACCCATAGTCCCTCACCATATTCATTTATTCTCTTCTCCTCCCCACCCCGTTTTCACCCCTCTCTTTTTCCTTCCCTTCCAGGATTCCTCATATCTATGGTCAGCTTTCAATATTTATCTTTGTCTGACTCTTTGGTTTTTCTGTATTCCACATGTAAGTGATGCCATTGATGTTTATATTCTTTATTGATTTTTCTATATTTTACATATAAGTGACACCATTGATATTTATCTTCTTTGTTCTGTATTACTTTGCTCAACATCAGCTCTTTCAACTCCATCCATGTTGCTGCAAATTGCATGAGTTTATCTTTTTTGATTGCTAGGTAGTATTCCACCTTGTAAATATACCACATCTTCTTGATCGATTCATCTGTTTTGGGACACCTAGGTTGTTCCATATATTGGCTATTGTAAATAGTGCTGCAATGAACATAGGGCTACAGGTTTCCTTCTGAATTAGTGTTTTTGTGTTCTTTGGGTAAATTTCTAGAAGTGGAATTGCTGGGTCCTATGGCAGATCCATTTTTAGTGTTTTGAGAAACCTCCACACAGCTTTCCATAGTGATTGAACTATTTACGTTCCCATCAGCAGTGTAAGAGGGTTCTTTTTCCTCCACATCCTTGTCAGCTCTGCTCTATCTATCTATCTATCTATCTATCTATCTATCTATCTATCTATCTATCATCTATCTACCTACCTCTCTCTCTTACTCTCTCTCTCTTTCCCCCTCCCCCTTTCCCTGTCTCTCTCCTCCCCCCCCACCCTTCTCTCTCTCTCTCTCACCAGTGTGAATTGGTATCTCATTGTGTTTTTTTTTCATTTCTCTAATAATAAGTGATGATGAACATTTTTAGTGATGATGAACATTTTTTCATATACCTGTTGGCCATTTGCATTTCTTCTTAAGAGCAGTGTCTTTTTAACTCTTCTGCCCAGTTTTTGACTGGTTGTTTACCTTTGTTTTTGTTGAGTTGTGTGAGTTCTTTGTAGATCTTTGGTGTCAGTCTCTTATCAGATGTATGGTGTGAAAATATTTTCTCCCATTCAGTGGGTTGTCTCTTCATTTTAGTTACTTTCTCTTTTGCTGTACAGAAGCTTTTTAGTTTGATATAGTCCTCTTTATATTATTTTTTAATTTTTCTTGCTTCTGGAGGAAAGTTCTCAAAGATATTTCTGAAGTTTATGTCATAGAATGTTTTTCCTATGTTTTCTCATATATATTTTATTATTTTAGGTCTACAACCAAGTCTTTTATCCATTTTGAGTTGATTTTTGTGTATGGTGTAAGACAGTAATCTAGTTTAATTCTTTTACATGTGGCAGTCCAATTTTCTCAGCACCATTTGTTGAAGAATATACACTTGTATATTCTACACAGTGTATACTCTTTGCTCTTTTGTCATATTTTAGTTGATCAAATATATGTGGATTTATTTCTGAGAATTCAGTTCTTCTCCATTGGTCTGTTTTTGTTCCAGTGCCATGCTGTTTTAATTATTATGGCCTTGTACTATAGTTTCAAGACTAGACAGGTGATACACCCAGTGTTCTCTTTTTTAGTCAGGAGAGCTTTGGCTATGCAGGGTCTGTCATGATTGCATATGAATTTCTACAGTATTTGTTCTATTTCTTTGAAGAATGCCATTGAGATTTTTATTGGAATTGCATTGAATTTGTAATTGCTTTGGCTAGAATGGATATTTTAATAACATTGATTCTTCTGATCCATGAGCAGGGAATATATTTCCATTTCTTTGTGTCTTCCTTTTCTGTTAATGACGTTTTATAATTTTCCTTGTATAGATCCTTCACCTCTTTTCTTAGGTTTATTCCCAGGTATTTTTTTTTGATACAGTTATAAATGGGATAGTTTTTAAAATTTCTTCCTCTTCAGGCTGATTATTTGCATATAGGAAAGCAAATGATTTTTGTGTATTGATTTTGTAACCTGCCACTTTACTGAACTGGTTTATTGTTTTAGTTAGTTTTTCCATGGATTTTTTTAGGTTTCTCTATATTATCACATCATGTGCAAATAACAATAGCTTTACTTCTTCTTTCCCAATTTGTATTCATTTTATGTCTTTATCTTGCCTAATTACTCTAGCACGGACTAACAGTACTATGTTGAATAGTAGTGGTGAGAGTAGACATCTTTGTCTTGTATTGAATCTTAGTGGAAAGGCTTTCCATTTTTCCTCACTGAGAATGATGCTAGCTCTTGGTATGTCATATATGGCTTTTAGTGTGTTAAGATACATTCATTTTATCCCAGGTTTTTCCAAGGGCTTTCATTATAAATGGGTGTTGAACTTTATCAAATACTTTCTTAGCATCTATTGATATTATCATACAGTTTTTATCTTTCTTTTTGTTGATGTGGCCAATTAGGTTGACAGACTTTTGGATGTTGAACCATTCTTGTGTCTCTGGAATAAATCCTACTTGGTCATCATGTATAATCCTTCTGATGCATTGTTGAATTTGATTTGCTAAAATTTTATTGAGAATTTTAGCATCTGTGTTCACTAGGGAGAGTGACATGTAGTTTTCTTTTTTGGTGTTGTCTTTGTTTGATTTTGTATTAATGTGATTCTGGCCTCATAAAAGGTATTTGGAAGTATTCTCTCTTTCTTTTTTTTGTTTTGATAGAGTTTGAGCAAGGTAGGCATTAGCTCATCTTTAACTTTTCTTCCCATTTTACTGAGACTTTTTATCATAAATTGATGTTTAATCCTGTTCAGTGTGATCTGCATCTGTTGATATGATCATAGGATTTTCATCTTTCCCTTTGTTCATGTTGTGAATTGCATTGATTGATTTTTGTATGTTAATCCATTCTTGAATCCCTAGAATAAATCCAACTTTGTTATAATATATGATTCTTTTAGTGTATTGTTGAATTTGATTTGCTGAGATGTTTGCTTTCATGTTCACCAAAGATATTGGTTTATAGTTTTCTTTTTCTTGTGAGTCTTATATGCTTTTGTTTTCAGAGTAATATTGAGTTCATAAAATATGTTTGGAGCATTCTTTATTCTTGAATTTTTAGATGAGTTTGAGAAGAATACATATTAGATTGTTTTTGAAGTTTTGATAGGTCTCGATAGTGAAACCATTAGGTTCTGGACTTTTTTTTTGGTAGACTTTTGATTACTGTTTTAATTTCCTTCTTTGTAATTGGTTTATTCAAGTTTTTAATTTTTTTCTGATTCAATTTTAGAAGGTTTTAAGCTTGTAAAAATTTGTCTATTTCTCCTAGATTATCTAATTTGTTGACATAAATATGTTCACATAGTCTTTTATGATCTGTATTTCTGAGATGTCTTTTGTAACTTTGCTTTCATTTCTTATTTATTGTATTTTTCTCCCTTTTTTCTTAGTGAGCTTAGCTAGATGTCTATGTCATTTATTTTTTCAAAGAATCAACTCTTGGTTTCATTTATCTTTTTTGTACTGCCTTTTTGATTTCTATTTTATTTATTCCAATCTAATCTTTATGTCTTTATTTCTATTTGTTTTGGTTTCATTCGTTCTTCTTTTTCAGTTCCTTGAAATTTAAGTTCAGATTATTCATTTAAGATCTTTCTTACTTCTTGATATAGGCCGGTATTACTGTGTACTTTACTCTTAAGCACTCTTTTTTGCTGTATCCTCCAGGTTCTGGTAGCTCATGTCCATTTTTGTTTGTTGCCAGGTATCTTTTAATATATCATTTGACATCTTCATTTGCCCTATAGTTATTCAGTAGCATATTGTTTAGTTTCCATATGTTTGAAGATTTTCCCCACTTTGTTTTTGTGATTTCTAATTTGATACTATTTTGTTCAGGGACTATAGCTGATATAATTCAGTAGTTATGAATTTGTGGGCACTTGTTTTGTGACTCAACATGTAGTTTATTCTCCAGAATATTCCATGTGACATGAGAAAAATCTCTACGCATTTGTGATGAGGGGTGTTACAGTGTCCTATAAATATCTATTAACCACATCTTATCCAATTTCTCACGTAAGGTTAACATTTCCTTCTTGATCTTCTGTCTGGTTTATCTGCCTATTGATGTAAGTTAGGCATTGAAATCCCATAGTTCTATAGTGTTACTGGCAATGTTTTTTTCTGGGTTTGCAATTTTTGCCTTAAATATTTTGTTGATCCTTTGATTCATCTATATTGATCAGTGTTATGTCTTCTGATTTGTTGATACCCAGTCATTCTATGATGTCTATCTCGGTTTCTTGTTAACCTTTTTAGTTGGAAATCTATTTTATTAGAAGTATGACTGTCCTCTTTTTAGTTTATCATTTGCTTATAGTATAGTTTTTCAACCTTTTATTTTGAGTATGTTTGTCTTTGGAGCTTATATGGGTTTCCTGGAGATAGCAGAAAGTTGGAATTTGCTTTCCTGTCAATCAACCACTCTGTGCTTTTTGACTGGTGAGTTAATTTCATTTACATTAAGGATGATTATTGACATATGAGGACTTGCTACTCTCAGTTTGTCTTTAGTTTCCTGGTCTAGATATTTATTTTTTCACGTTTTTTGTGAGAAAAAATTAAGATAGGATAGCTCCTTTCAGCTGTTCTTGTAGGGAAAGGCTATTTTTTGACAAAGTCCTTAGATTTTTGTTTGTCTGGGAATGCTTTATTTCTCCCTCATATCTGAGAGTCTTGCAGAATATATTATTCTTGGCTAGCAGTTTTTATCTTGGAGAGTTTTAAGTATGTCACTACATTCTACCCCGGTCTGTATAGTTTCTGCTGAGAGATCTATTGGGAGTCAGATGGAAATATCTTTATAAATTATGCCCACAATATTCTTTCTTTATATTGGAGTCATGATATTTTCAACACTATGTGTCTTGGGGTAGGTCTCATTGGATTTAGTGTTCTTTTTTTTTAAAGTATTTTTTATTGATGTAACAATGGATTACACCTTTGTATATGATTTGGGGGTATTGTGTCATGCCCCTTCAGATGTATGTTACAATGCCATGTCCACCACCAAAACATGCATAATCCTCCACTATAGTTCCTTGGGTCCCTCTCCTTTTTGTTCCTGTTTCTCACCTCCCCCCACTGGTACTTTCAATTCTATACTCAGATATCTAGGGTTTATTTTTACCTGGGTGTTTTTATGGGTGTGGACCACTTTAATATTTATATTCTTCCCCAGGACTAGACAGCTTTCCTTTATTATTTCTATGAATAAACTCTCTGTTCCTCCTCTTCTTTTTCTGGGATATATGTTGCCTTTCCTAATGGAGTTGGGTAGTTCTCAAAGTGCTCTTCATTTTGTTTTACATGTCCTTTTTCTCTTCTTCCACCTGGTCCCTATGTGTTTACCATCTTCAAGGTTACTGATTCGATCCTACATTGGATGTCTTCTGCTACCATAGCTTTCTCTAGATTTTTTGATCTCATTTATTGAATTATCTATATCCTGAATCTACATTATTTATTTAAAGTTTCAATTTCTACTTTCCCTTTGTTAACCCTTGGCACTCGAGTGGCGCCACTCTGGCGTCCGGTGTGTAATGCGTCCACTCGAGCGGTGCCGCTCTGGTGCCTGGCGGTTTAATGCATCCACTACAGCGGCACTGCTATGGCCCCCGGCAGTTTAATGCATCCACTCAAGTGGTACCGCTAGGGCGCCCGAGTGGTTTGGAAGTCATTATGTTTATTTCCAATATGTGATAAGATATTCTTCTCGCAATTACTTTCATGGACCAGGCTAGGCCTGCATCCTTAGCCACTTCTTAGCTTAGGTTAGTTAGTCTCAGCTTAGCATTGTGATACATGTCCTGACAAACTGAGGCTGCATCTTGGGGATTGTTTTACTAAATATCACACAAAAACTAATTACAGAGTGTAATATTTAACAGATTTTGTTGTATTCAATGTAAAAATAAATAAATTGGTGAAATTTTATTATTTGTATACGTTTGAGTATAACATGATTCCAAAGTACCTGTAAAACGCTTCCCTAATATAGGTGAAATTGTCTCGAGTGGCTGGTTCACCCACGTGAAAAAGGTATCGAGTGCAAAGGGTTAATTTTATTTCTGAGTTCATTCACTTGCTTTTCTAAATTTTCTTGTATCTCTGGTTATCTTTTCTTAGTTCTCCTATATCTCTTTGGCTTGTGTCTTTCTGTGTTTCCTTCTATCTCTTTGAGTTTATGATAGCAATGTGAACTCTCTGTCTGACGGTGAAATAATCTTCCTTTCTTTGTGTCTGGACTCTGGATACTTGGTATTGCCTTGTGTTCTCATATTCCTTGAGGCCTTGAGTTGCTATGTATTATATTTTTTGACTGTTCTTTTTGCTATTTTAAGTTTCTTTATTTTATTTTTAAAATACCTGTAACCATAACTTAGAGATTTGATGAAATCTCGCTTTTCCCACAGGTAGTATTGTGGTTTTCTTTCTTTTATTTTGGCCTTTCTAGTTTCTGAAAGAACTTTGACTTGTTGTTGCAATTGCTTAGTCAGCAGGATGGGGAAGGGACCCAGAGGGGTCTGGCCACTGGTGCAAACATGCTGGGAAACAGCACTGGATCATGTTTGAGGTACCATCAATATTCATCCTTGGTGGAGTTCCAGATTATAGATTTGGCAGTTTGTGCATTGTCAGTGTACTTCACAAGGTCAGCACCAGTCCCAACGGGTTGGAGAGGAGTATGCAGCCCAGATTGTCTTCTCTGTTGATTTTTTTTTTTAATCAGGGACTATTCTGTGTGGAACAAACCAACTCCTCTACATGGGGTTTCCCTTTTCAAGCTCTTGTGCTTCCATGCCATTTTTGCTTTTCTTTTCCCAGGTCCTCTGGTTGAACTTGCAGTCCTGCTATGTGTCCCCCATCCTGGATTGTAGCACTGAAGTATTTCTCAACACCCACATCCTGTTCAATGAAATGTGAAACTTCTCTGTGTCCTTGTCTAATGTGTCTTCCTCAGAGACTTCACGCTAGTCTCTGATATTCAAGGGGTGCTCAGGTTCCACTTTTGCCTTGGGATGGTCTTGGTAAAATTGGTTTATTGTCCTTCTGGCTAACAGTTAGATGTTCCTCTTTGGTATAGAGCAAGGAAACTATTCTATTGCCAATTTGGTGATGTCATGTCCATCTATAGTAAAAGGCCAGGTCACACCAGTGCCAAGGGAACCATTGCATCTCCCAAGTGCTGCTATTACTGCCACCATAGCAACAGGAAGCTACTATTTTTTCACCAAAAGCTGAAGCCATTGGGGACCAGGCACTATGCCACCAGTGATTGTGCCATCACCATCCAGTCTTGTAGTTTTTAGTTCATCTTTTAATTTGGAAGAATCACTGTTCTAACTTTCCCCACAATATGTACTAATGTGCTACTTTTTAAAATGGCTTGGAGGTCTCTTAATCTAGCACAGAATCACATATGTACTTTTAGATTAGTAACCGACCACAAAGTTTGTAAACATTGCTGCTGAATATCTGCAAAATAAAGTAACCATGTGAGTTTTTATTACAAACGGAGCCAGTAAAATATTCAATTCTTGCTTTGACTCTGAGTCTTTGAATATATGCATATAACCTTGTAGCAGCAGTGATAAGAATTTTCAGTGCAAACTGTCTTGATTCCTCTTCTTTTCCTTTTATCTGCCACACTCTGTAAATAGATGTGGGGGAATTTTTTAAAACTCTTTATTTTATGGGATGTGAAAATGAGTAAAAACAAGGTCATTGGATCATTTTCACTGACTTAAATACTTTTATTGGAATAATTACATTATCAGAATTCTCTTAGATATTTATTGAATATCTTTTAGATGCCAGACACTGAACTAGGTGCTAATTATGCTATCTCATTTATTTCTTGCAATAAATTAATATGTTATTATATCAGCATTATGTGTGAAGAGACTGGGTTCAGAAAATGTTACATGAGAATCCTAAGGTCATATAACTAAAATTGTAGAATTGGATTTTGAATATGGACCTTTAATGCCTATATTCTTTCTATTCTGAGGACTGATATTCAGAGGTGGTTATGTAATGAAGTCTCTCTTTTTTTTAAAGTGTAATGAATGATAATTATACATTTCTTAAAATGTGTTCTGGGTCAAACTGGACACATGTCAATTTTTTCCTAATTGTGTTGGAGGGAAGGAGTCTATACCCAGCTCTCAGTTGTTGGGAAAAACTCAATTTTACAAATCATCAAATGGTGCACTTTACTTTGTGGTTTGAACCCTTTTCTCCACCAAACGTTTTACCAGAGTAGCTAAGATATAGCAAGCATCAATGCATTTGAATTTCACTTCCTTTGCCTTTTTTCATAATAAGGCTTTGGTAACATGCAATACCCAGGAAAGTGGGAAGGAAGAAGAAAAATGAAGGACAATGGAGAGTTTGTATGGAGTACTAAGCTGGATGAACCTTTTGTTTGCTTGTCATCACAGCATTCCCAGTTCCTTTTGTAACGTTTTATCTTCCAGAAAATTAAAAAAAAAATGGAAGTGCCTTTTAGAAACTAAGGTTATTAAAGGACATTTATCTGATGTCTATTAAAAGACATCGATTCTGATTTATTCATCCTTACGTCACACATTCTATTTTATATTATTTTGACTTTCTGTGAAGTTTATGTTTTTTAAAGTACAGAAATGTTTTATACAAAATGAACCATGCTTTTAATATTTCAAGTTATTTTGAATTCTCCAAAACAAAATGGTGACTTATAAATGATTCTTCTTCATTTTGTCTTAGTTTACATTGGCACGATAGATTTTTAACTAGAAACTACTTAAATGAGTAGGAAAATTATCAGATTTAACTTTCAACATATGATCTTGTGAATTCTGCTTTTGAGGTTGCTTATTTTTCAGTGTTGTATCTACCAAAAAGAGTTCCTGCTTTTAATTTTTCAGGCAGTGAAATGAGAATATGGTTGAGTGGAGTTTAAGTGACCATTACAAGTTGGCAGACTCTCAGAATATAACGAGAATCACAATTTTCAAATGCCTAAATGTTATATAGCTCTCTAGATTCAAACATCTGATTTTTTTTTTTTTGGCATTGAATGGCAAAGTCAACATTACTCTCCAGCTGTATTGTTTTTGCTGTATGGTAACTAATGAAGTGCTTCCATGCCCCAAAGAATCACAATGCTGTAAAGTTGAAAGCAAAGTCACAATATGTATAATCATAGGGTCAGAATGGAATAAGGCAACTCCATTATGTGCCGCAAATAAACATCATTAAAAGTTTCAAACTCAATGTGTCTTCTGGTTAGCGAAAGTAAAAGTATGACTTTGACTTTAGTCAACTTCTAAGGCTGCTGGACTTGATTATGTAATTGGAGTCTTAGCAGAGACTATACTTCTTGTTAGTTGGATGACTTTGAATAAGTTATATAAGTGTTTTTGAACTTTTTAAACCTTATTTTCAAATTCTGAGTAATATTACCAGTGTCACAGAATGGCATGAGAATGAAATGAGATGATGTATGTAAACGGTTTATCATTCAGAAGGGAATGTGGTAGATGAGCCACGAAGATTATCTTCTACTCTTCCTTCAAGATTTATGTCAACATCTGCTATTATTTGGTCCAGAAAAAAAATAAATGAACTAAAATCTGTAAATTAATAACACAGTTGTGTGGGTAAGAGCTTTGTGAGAGCATGTTGATATTCCTGGCTAAAGTGAGGTTTGGGAATTATCACTGGGTTTTGTTAATTTAAATTATTCTTCCTTCTACTTCTGTTGATGATTTAGAATTGATTATAATAAGAGAATAGCACAACTTAATATTAAGTAGCTTAAAAAGTCTATCTGACTTGTTATGCCAGCTTACTGATTGGTTTGATATTAATTCAGAGATCTTATCCTCTATGTAATTAATATACTGTTAGGGAATACAATTTTAAAAGAAAAGTCAGTTTCAAATGTCAGAGCTCAAGCAAACATTGAGCAAATAGTTTCAAAATATTTTATAAGGGACTTAGTGGCATGAAAATAAAGAAAACTTTAAAAATAAGCAGTTGTTCTGAACGTCAAAGTATTACATTTTATTTGTGCCTTAATAGCATGTCCATATAGATAAAAGATTGTTTAAAAATCTTGCAGGAAACTGCAGGTGTCACTTTTCCTTATAAAAACTGCATTTTCCCCTGTAGTTTATGCCTTTGATCTCTACAAACTCAGCATAAATAAATGAAAAAAAATTAGTTGTTGCTTTTATTTGCAGTGATGTCATGCACATTACTGATCTTAAGGAAACAGAATCCTTTGCCACAGTGGAGCCTGGGACCCTCTCACCACACCTAGTATGGAAGGCTGCTTGTTGAATGTATTTATTCTTTTATCTGTTGCTTAGAAAAATAGGAGATAGAAACAAACCATCAATTGGTAATGTACCAGGAAACCAAACAATGGCATGAATATGTTGATTTACAGGCTTGGTGACCTTTTTGTGTTTGTTTAAACAGCTTGTTTTAATTAGTAATGGATATCGCTTACTCTTATGAACATTATTGACAATTGAAAACAGCACCTTATAAGCTGAGGAATTGGAGAAATTTAATATGAGTGTTTGAGTTCAGTTTCTTTAGGGGGTTGCTTTGTTCTTGTCATAGTGCTTGAAGTTAATGGACAACTAAAATGGAATGGCTTCATGTGTCATACACTGAGTGAAGAGGACTGACAAAAAACCATTAGTGTCCAGGGAAGAAAGAAAAAGGCAGAAATTCTATCGTTTCCAGATGAGTCCTTATGATTCCCCAAACTCTTTATTAACATGACAGGCAAGAGGTAAGACTATTAATGCAAAGGTCAGATAGTGCAATTTTAGCCAGATTTTTTTCATTGAAAAGATAGTAGAAAATTATCTAGAAAGCTAGTGTTATGGAATGTAGAGATAATCCTTTAAAAAAACAAATTTAATGGTTTGATGCTCTAAATGACAGTTTTTACCTGTCCTGCTAAAAGGAAAGAAGATAACTTTTCTTACTATATAAAATTACTTATACTTACATAAAATTAAGCAGTTACTAAAAGGGAAATTTGGATTAAGCTTTTGTGGAGGTACTTTAAAGACTTTAAAATAATTCAGTTACTCTGCAGTTTCTTCTCACTCTCCAATGCAGTTACAATATTCTCTAATAAAATTGGAGAGAAATGCCATTTTTAGCAATCCTTTGCATCATCATGACCAACTTTGTTCTCGTGAAATTGTTGTGTTATACATAGCAGTACCCCCATCTTTGCTGTGTAAATATTTTATTGTAGTACCTTCATAGATTTGGAAAGCCATCTCTGATGTAAAAACATCTACCCCTTGATTTTTTGCTGTGAACATAGAACATGTTTCAAATCAGTGCTGGTGAGAGGTGGTGGTGGTTGTTTGGATTTTATTTTCCATTAGTTAGTACTTGGTTGTAAACAATGGCAATGCTATTTTCTTATAAAATTCAGCCATCCTGATCCCTTTGACATTGTTGCCAATTTCAAAGGATAAGTTTTTAGTATCATTATTATTTTATGGATTGTACTTAATTAGTATTTGAGAAGGAAAATCTAGCCTCCCTTCTTGGCACTCACATTCTTTGTCAATGAAGGAGAAACACATTACAACCTGAATAAATCATTCTGGTTCTCAGAGAGCTGTCTAGGTGTGAGTTTTATTTTGACTTGATTTCCATTTCCTTTTCCACAGCATTTTTGCAAATGATGGTTATTGAAACTCCAGGTATACTTCTGCTTTTGTTATTTAGCACACAGGAAAAAAAACCGTAAAAAATAAAATAAACCTAAAAATAAGACAACCAAAGCACTCCAATTACCAGCTATATATCTTATAAGACGTTGTGTTTTCCTCTCTTCCATAATAACTTGTGGACAATTAGGATGGTAATGTGTGTGCAGTGTAGTGAAATAGTATTGGATTGATGGTCAAGATACCTGAATATCATTTCTGATTGACCATCTAATTAGTTTTGTGACCTTGGATAATTAACTTCTCTGGGTTCAGGTTCCTTATCCCATTGTGATTAATATTGCTTGTAGAGATGTAAAATTTATTTTTGGCTTGGTAGGGTAAAAAAATCTATGTATAAAGTACATATTAAATCCATTTCCACATATGAAGAACAGCATATCTGTGATACTAAATTTCATTATGGTGGTATAAGAAATATAACATTTAAAAGTTTAAGGGAACAATGATTAAAAAAAAGTTTGAAAAACAGACCAATTTGATAAATAGGTAGATGACATTGAATCTACATTTCAGCTCTGATCCCCTAATTCTTCTGTAAATATAGCTTCTTTTTACAGATTAACTCTTTTAAGGATTTGAAAGGTATATTTCAACCTTAGATATTAACTATCATATCTTCTTTTGGAAAGATATTCATTATTCCCTTAAAAAATAAAACTGATTTTAGGGAAATACATACTCTTATAGAAAGCTTTCAAAATAGAGAAACATAGAAAGAATGTAAGATCATTTGTAATGACATGTACCATTAGTTCATTACCCAATTCTGTTTCTATTCTTCCTGAATATTTAACTATATTTCTGACCTTCTTTGTTGATATATGCACATGTGGCTTAGTTCTAGCAATGGAACATAAGTGGAAGTATCCTATTTCCAGGTCTGACCTGTCAAAACCCTGACATAGTCCCCTTACCTTCTCTCCCATTCTAGTTAAATGGATTGGCAATCCCTAGGAAAATATTGGAAGTCACTGAAATCCCGAGATCCTGAATGACTGACTACAAGGCTTGTTCCTGACAAATGAGCTGGTTAAGATTCACGTGTTCATTTGATAATATATACATATGTATGTAGTCTGTATGATCTGTTATCTTATACATGTGAGATTGATCTGTGAACAACTAGAATATTAGCACCAACATGTGCCAACATCACTTCTAATAAAGGTATTGTTCCTTTATATCTGTTCTTTGCAAACAGTAGTCACTAGTCACATGTGGCAATTTAAATTTAAATTAATTCAAATTTCTAGGTCACAGTAGCCATATTCATAAGCACAATGGCCACATATGATTAGTGGCTACCATGATGGATTGTTTAGGCATAGTATCTTTCCACTACCCCGGAAATTTCTAATGGATAGTATTGAGCTGTACTGTTGAGAACTAATGTTTTCACAAGCACATATGTGAATATGAACACACACACATAAATACATATATCTCCATATAGAAGGGAAGGAGAATGTAATGGATACAAATACATGAATTGTGTTGTGAATCTCTACAATGTCTTTCCTACTATAGGCCAAATAATGTGCTGGTTGAAGAGAAATTACAGAAGTCCATGGGGAATTGGGGAGCATTATCAGTGGAGGTCAAGGTGAAGAATGGAGCTGACCCATTAAGTACAAGGTACTACTCTTCTTTTTAATTATTTTTTTTTCTCTCCATAAACTGTCTACTTCATTTAATTATGTAAAAATGAAAAACTACCTCACAGGTAAGCATTTGGCTGCTTAATGAGCCTACTGATAAGTGAGAATGAAATTGTCATTTATCAATAGAATGATTCCTATTTTCTGGATATTTCCTCTTTTCCATCAAGAATATTCTGGAGGTGGTGGCACTGAATTCTTTCCCTTTGAGGTAGAAAAGTACAGAGGAGGGGTTTAGGAAATTTTGTCTAGTATAGTAGCTCAAATATTTGGGGTGGAAACAGGATCCACAGGGGTGAAAAATTGCTCCACATGATTCTGATACTCTCCACTTTCCATCACTCTGATTCTTTTTTTAAAATAAGGATTTATTTATGCATACAAGAGCTGGGGTGTAGGCCAGAGGTGTGGGGTGTGTGTGCGACGGTTCACCAGAGAAAGAATGGGGAACAGTACAGGCAGATCCACTGAAATACACTGCTGAGGGGAGCAATGGGCGAGAGGAGAGGTCTGCTGTGCCATGAGGAGCTCCTTGGCCCAGGATTGAACTGATGCTGTAGTGGCTACAGATAGCATCACAGTACCCGAACTTAACTCCTGCCCCACCAGGGAGGCCCTCCATCACTCTGATTCTTGTACTGGATGTTAGGAATCTGTGATTTTGCTCTTTGGCTTTTGTGGTGGGGTGTGGAGCTTTGCTCAGTGGAATTCTATCCCATGCTGCTTGTCAGTAGACCACAGGTTATTAGACAAGGCTAGCCTTCACAGCTTCATGATTACTCTTCTTTAGGGTTTTATGTAATTGAGAAAAACAGGGAACTAAGTGAAAGTTTGTGAGGTCCAAGTTATGTGGACTTTGCAAATAACTGAAGCAAAATAGGATTTCTTTACCATTTAAGTTAATCCTCAGCTTTATTTCCAGGTGTTAGAAACAGGTGGAAATGAAATGGTTTAGTTTCTTGTCATTCTGCACTGTAGTAATTAGGACTATATAAAACTTTTAGGTGTCTGGATAGCTGGCAGCTTTCTAGTGTTTTATAGGGTCTACATATTATGTAACTGTCAGGAAAACAAGAATCCAAAGTCTTTCTTCTTAGGATATTTACTAACTTAGGACATCTAGCTGTCAATACACTGGTATAAAAATGAACAGCTAGGAATTATAAAACTTTCCCCAGAAAGTCACAATTGGACTCATCTTTCAGCTTTTCCACTGACATAAAAGAAAGCATCTGTCCTTCAACTGAATGACGTGAAAATGAAATCAAGGGGTAGGGACCAGTACATTTAAATTTACAAAGCATCCTAAAAGCTCACTTCTTTTATTCTTATTTTTACTAAGAAAACTAACAGGTCCTTGGAGGGTCCTGCTGCTCGGATCCCTCTAACTTGTAGTGTGAGGCCCAATTCAATGATTCTTGAAAGGTTTTCAAACTGGTTTTGAGGAGCTAGTAGACCACTTTGTAATAGGAAGAAGCATCTGACATTTAGAATCCTGCCCCCCAATGTGCAAACAATAGAAGAGGAAAAGCTGTGCCCTCGCTTGGGCTTCTGCTGTGTTAATTACAGAAATGTAAAGCCCAGCTGTGGTCAGACCAGCTCATCAAGGGGAGATGTGTTAGACCAAGAGAGCAAAAGAAGGCCTGAATGTCTTTCATTTTTATTCCTTGCGTTTTATCTGTTAGGGCATTTAGAGCTACTTAATTATAAACTATTGCTTTTTCCATTCATGAGCATGTCCTTTCCCCTGTGTCTAATGTGAATGAAGTTGCTTTCAGACTAGAGTGTGGCCTTGAGTTTGGAGCTCAAAACTGAGGATTCCTTTAACATTTCTACATGCAAATTAATATCGATCTATAAACCCAATCTATTTAAAAATGTTCCAAATCTTTAACAACCCTGCTCTACTTAAAAAAACACAAGCAAAACAAAACAAATAAAATCAGCAAAATCAAACCAGAGGGAACAAACAAGCAAATTTTAACTTTCCAAAGAGTTTATTTCAATTCAACAGGGAAACATGGTACAATTTAAATATATTTTGTTTTCCCTTGATACTTCTTTTGTGCTTGTTTTTCTTGGAAATCTGGGTCCAGATTTGAGGTATAAGCATACTTTATTTAGCTTTATGCTTATTTTCTGTTAATATAAGGAATGGAAGGTGTAAGCAGAAAAGAAGACCTTGCATGGCATTGCTAAGTATATGTTGGCTAATGTAAAAATTCTGGACCACCTAGAAATTTTATCAGAATCCAAAATATTAAAAAGCATCTAAGCATCTTAAAAGTGGATTTAGTGTTTCTACTGTTTGCTTTTTTTATTGAGAAAGTGCACAGCTGTGCTACAGTGAAACTTTATTATAATATTAAGTTATTACCTGGAAATGACAGTATCAATGTTACAGATTTTTTTGTGTCATGGATGTATAGGTTGAACACTGGTAAATGATAATGACAGTAATTATAAATAATAAATGAATCAATAATGATCAACATTTCTTGAAATTGTCCTAAATGCTTTAAATGGCAAGGTAAAACCTCGTGTATTTGTGAGAAAGAGGTCACATGTAGACCTGTGGGTTGTATGTGGCATAAGCTGTAGGAAGCAGCATTTATATTGGTGGTCATTATGACAATTTTATAATAGACTATATAGTAATTTGAGAAGGGAATCAATTTTTCTGAAGTCTCAAATAAGTTTGTAGTGGGGCTAAAGGTGCATAATGCTATTTCCCTCTTTATAACCTAGAGAGGTTAAGCGATTCATCTAGGATCACGGAATGAGAAATAGATATTTAAATTGAACTGGCTGATGCCATATCCCTTATTGTTAACTATCAGTTGTTAATCTGACATGGACTATTCTGAATTCAAGAGAATACCATATAATACAGTTTTATTGTATTTGTGAGACTTGAAATTCCTCTGACATAAAACCTCTGAAACTTGCCTGTAGAAAATCCATCCAGAGAATATTTCCTTTTAGCCTAAGTGCCTGGTAGGAACCATTGCTCATTTCTTAGATCAGTAATTCTCAAATGGTGGTCAGTATGCAACTCACAGAACCCCAAACTTGTGCAGGCTTACGTAAGTTAGGGACATTTGCAAGGCTACGGCAGTATCAGTGGAATACAACAAGTGAATAGCTGTACTTTTAGAATACTTTTAGTAAAGCAGGCTTGAGTGAGACCCAGAGCTTGTGAAAAATTACTTGATGAACACAAAATTGGAAATACTGAGACATGGCAGGAAGGGGGTGTTATTGGGTCCCCCACTTCTCTCTCCTCTGTTTGCAAAGCTTAGTTCACCCAGTTGGCCAAGTGACACTTTGAATTTTATAGAAATAGATTCTTTAGAAGTAGACAATTGGGAATAGGAAAGGAGCATAGATTGAATCAGGGACATACTATGTTCTTGGATGCCAGAGAGACAGCTTGAGATCATTTAAAATGTGTGGGCTTAGGGAAAACCAGGTTTGCTTCACAACTTGAGTTTTCCTGGCCACTGAAATGTGTTTCACAAAGAGAAATCCTACTGATTCTTAGCATGTATGATTAAATTCACTATTTCAATTGAGTGTGTTGCATTCAAGAAGCAGATATTGAATGCTATGAATGTTCAAAACATCGTGCTTCACCTTGGGGGATACAAGGATATGCAATAATAACCATCAATGTCTGTGGAGTGCTCTAGAGTTTACATGTTCATTTCTCAGAAATCTTCTCATTTAAAAGTTCGTGAAGTAGCTATTATAGTTATTTCCATTCATGCAGAAGAAAACGGAGCCTCAGTGACTTGTCCAAGTTTTAGTTCATTAAAAGATGTCATATATAAGGTCAAAGTTAAACCTTTTAACTTTGATGTTAATATTTATTATACCAGATTCCCTGCCCTAAATAACCTTGTACTTTAATGTGAGAGAAATAAACATAATAATGTGACAAGAGTGTAATTGAAAAATAAAATGTCATAATAGTTTGGTTTACCAAAACATTATCACTGTAAATACTTGGTAACAACCTCAAATTGGGTTGCAAATTCTGTTAATGTGTTTTTCATATATTAGGATCAGTGTATTTTGCCATTTAGAAGTCTGGCTTCTGTTTTTTCCCTATATGTTTTCAGAAACCATAGTATATTAGCTTTGTGCTCAGGAATTGGTCTAAACCTCTTTTTTCTCAGGAATACATAGACAGCTTTCCACTCACCAAGTAAAGTGCTTAAAAGAACCTTTAGTAGATTTCTTTCGACCTTTTCAATCTATTTCCATGTCTCTCTCACTGGTAGCATATTAGATTTTTTTTTCCCTGTCTGCAGTTTGATAAAAGTTTTGTTGAAGGTCTTAAATAGAGTATTATATAACGTATAATTGATCTATGTAAACTCATAAAAATGAGCTGTCCTCTAAGGATCAGTGACAATAAGCTCTTAAGTTTAGGAGAAGAATTTTAGCAGATATCAGGGCTACACTGATTCAAATGTGTTTTACAGGTAAGCACTAGAGTGATAAAGATTTAAGCAATTTCATCTCCAAACAGAGACTTAAATTACTTGAGCTGGTAGAATTCCATAACCCACCTGCTGCTTTTGAAAGGTTGAAACACAATATTTTTTGCAGATACATTTATTTTCAATGAAATTGCTGTTATGGGCATTTCCTACCTTTACTTGACTCTCTGTGATACACTGTTTTTGATGCTCTATGAATTACTATAACTCAATTATTTTTTAGTATTTCCAAATCAACAATTTTTCTTAAGCAACATGACATTGTGTTGGAGAAGAAGGATTGATTTGAAAATTTGAATTCATTCAACACTTAGATTCTTTGAATAGTGTTTTGTGATTTTCAGGACACTTCTGAAGTGCTTGAGAATGGAAGAGCTGGATTACATAGCATTTGCCTATAAAAGTTATTGGGCAAACAGTCATCATATGTCCTGTCACCTGCCTGAGGATTGTCCAATCACTGTCCTGGACCTAGAACATTCTCTTATATAGAGGCGGGGCACCAAGCTATCACTTGGCCCCAGATTCTTTTTCCTTGTTAAGAGAAATTGTTCCCTATCCTGAGTTTGCAATGAACTTCCTTTTATTGCCTAAGCATGTGTGTCATATGGCAGCTGGCCAGCCTGACTCTTCTCTCTTCTGCAATCCTAGGGCAGTATGCGCAATCCATTGTTCTCTGTAGACTCTCACAGAGACCTCTTGGCCATGAAAGACTGACTGTGTCACTTCTCTTTTCTGTGAGTGAAATATTCTTCCAAGGACTTCTATGTTGAGCCTTTGCATGGTGATTCTGAATCCATAGTACATGCTGTGGGTTGAGTCTGTGGGCTCCTACTTCTAGAGGAGGTTGGCATTGTTCTGCTCCCTGCCAACTCTCATGAGGTGGGAATCCTTATTTGGGATTGGTAGCTGGATATTCCTAATTTCCAGAAATGAAATCTTATTTTTTGATTAAAAAATCCCAGTTTAGAATTTTTTGAAATTGTTATAAACACCTGACAGTAATCAAAGTGAACTTAAATGTATCTTCATCACTCTCGCTATAACAAATTATTGAGACTCATGATTAATCCCACTTATGTAAATTTTAATATCATTTATTTAACTCAAGGTTGGCGTAGGGAGAGTGATAAAGATATTTTATGGCTGGTGTGGCTATTGTTATGCTTTCTACATGATTCGCTTGACTTTTAAATAGTCACTATCATTGGTTGGCACTTCCTTTTCTGGAAGCATGTGTACACACACAGTCACCAAGCAAATTCTCCAAAATATTATGAATTTATCCATTTCCTCCATCTCTACTACTATTTTATCCTGGTCTGAGGCACCAATTATCTCTCACCTGGATTTCTGTGAAAACTCTTGTACTTTATTCTGCACCTCCTAGTCAAAGTCATCTATTAAATATATTAATCAGATTTTGTCCTCTTCCTACTCAAAACCCTTCAATGTCCTCCCATCGCACTTGCAATAAAATCCAAAGACTATTTTTGACTTACAAGGCATAAACACAATCCTACACGAGTTGTTCTAGAAAATAACAAAGGAGGAAAGAGGAAAAGCAGCCAAACTCATTTTATAAACTCAATCAAACCTGTTACCAACACTTGTAGTCCCTCCTGTAGTCTATTTTTTAACATAGTTATTCTGTTAAAACATAAGTTAGATCAGGTTACACTTTGGCTCAGGTTACTCAAAGCATTTCCATCCGCAAGTAGAATCAAGCTGTAACAGTGACCTCTGGTATCCCTGTGGTCTGCCTTCTTCCTTCAAGGTTTCATGCCCTACCCTTCTTCTCTAGGCTCCAACTCAGCACTTGACTTTCATCAGCTGGAATTGCTTTGCTTTTCTTCAGGTATGTACATCACGAACTCCATCTGTTTCTTTTGGTCCTTATTTGAATGTTTTCTAGTGAAGTCATCCCTAGACAACTTATTCAGAATTGCCAGCCCTTCTCTTCTGACCTACTTTTTAATGTTTTTGCTCTGTTGGCTAATATCTTTTTTCTTTTACTATATTTTGAATTTTGAAATCTTGTTCTGTCGGTTTTAATATTTCTCCTTTTAATGATATCCATATTGCACTGCATCGAAATAGCTGTGCTCCTTAGCAACCTTTTTTTACCTGAACCTATGAGTTCCTGCTGTGCTATCAGGTAACACAACAGAGGAAGGTCAGATCCTCTTCAAGGTCTGTATGTTTTTGGTGTGTATGTTTTTCAGTGTGTGTGTGTGTGTGTGTGTGTGTGTGTGTGTGTGTGTGTGTTTGTGTGTACATGAGACACCTAAGGTGATGAGACCAGGTAGCAGAAAATTATAGCTTACCAAGCAATTTCTTACATTTCACCTGAAGGAGAAGCAACTAAAGAATGTGACAGGATAGAATAAATTCACCTTCCTGGGAGTTTGGAGGGGTAAGAATGAAAGGATCCTTGTCTGAGGTTAGTTAGTTCTCACCTGTTTCTATCAGGGGCTTACAAGCATAAGACTTTTGTTTTGTTGGAATTTCACCTTTGAGAATACCTGGACCGGAGTGTGAGTTAGGCAGGTATAGGAGCATTGGGAACAGGTGCAGCATAAGGGGAGGGGAAAGAAGGGCCGACTCCAAAGGTGGTGTCTTCTTTCTTATGTTCTCTAAATTAATAAAGTCTATCCATTAAAAACAAATCAACAAATATGTTAAATATTTTCCATTAGAGACTGTGGTTACGTTATTGGTGGGTTTAATGGAATATATCTGAGGAGGTCTGAACTTATTCCCCTCAGTCATATATAGTGTTATAAACCAATGTTACCTAAATAAAAAAATAAATAAAAGGATGCAAGGAATAAAAAAAACTTACTTTTGAGAATGAGAGTGAAGAATAAATGCCAGTTCTTTTGCCACAGCAATCAGTAGCAGTCTTTTGGAGGATCAACCAGTAACTAAAATAATAAGGCATCAATCACAATTTATAAGGAAAAAAAATATGCTCATGAAACAATTTTGAAAACTAAGAGTAAAGGTCAGGGGAAGTATGTGTTACCAGATTATAAGGCATAGCACAAAACCACAGAACCCAGGCAAGAAATAGAACCATGCAGAGAGAGACAAATGTACATATTCCCGTGCTCCTTTGGTTCATTTTTATGTGTTGTTTTGTGGTACACTTATGTTTGTATGCATACACACACACACACACACACACACGTGAAAGATATTGGTTATAAATGAAGTGGTATCACAAATTCATTGGGGAAATACATTTTTAATATACAAAATAAAAATTGTATCTCTACCATGTATAAAAAGACACTCCAAATGGATAAAAGGTCTGTCAGTGAATGATAAGGTTATAAAGTTAACAGAAAATTTAAGAGTATGTTTGCAATCTTGATGTAGAAAGGATCTCAGAAAGGGCCCACAAAAAATAAACTAAAATAAACTAAAAATAAACTAAAGGGAAAGTCTGATGGACTACATTAAAATTTAGGATTCCACAGATGAAATAATGGAGACATGTCACAGGCTGGGGGAGTTTTTGCAAAATCTAAAACCTACAAAAAATAATGTAGAAAATAAAACTCCTGCAAATGAGTATTGCAAACACCGCTCCCACATGGGAAAAATAGATGAAGAATATACTCAGCAATTCAAAGAAGGGGAAATAAAGAACCATCAAGTGTATGAAATGATGTTCAATCTCTTTTACAACCAGCAGACATAATTTTATACCCATCAAATTGGCAAAGGTTAAAAAAGTGCACAATATTAAGTGTTGGCAGGAAAGGGATAAATGAGAAATTTTAGGAACTGCTGATAGGAGTTTAAGCTAGTTGCAACAACCTTGGGAGGAAATAGGGCAGTAGGCAATGAAATGAAGCATGTGGTGAAGGTCCATAAATGGAAACATATAAGAATGTCCATTGCAGGATTATTTGTGGTAGCCAGGATTAAAGGTATGGTAGGTAAGTAAATTGTAATATAGGTATATGGTAGAATGCAGATGTCAGAAGTAATGTCTTATATATGGCAAAATAACCAAGACTCAAAAATATGATGTTTAGGCAACAAAAGAAACATCCTGTGATTATTATTATAATTAAGAATTTAGGGGCCTCCCTGGTGGCACGGCCGTGCTATGTAGCTGTCAGCTGCGGCAACGCGAGTTCTATGCCTGGGCGGGGAGATTCCCACATGGCGCGGCAGATTCCCACATGGCATGGCAGACCTCTCCTGCCTCGCCTGCTGCTCCCTTCAGCAGTGTATTTCCATTGATCTGCCTCTTCTGCTCCCCACACTGTCTCTGGTGAACCCTCTTGCTGCCCCACACCTCTCGCCTGTACCCCAGCTTGTATGCATAAATAAATAAATCTTTAAGAAAAAAGAATATTATATTAAAGTATGTCTTAAGTTTATGTAAACACTAAAATTAAATGCATACATTAAATTATGTCTTAAATTTATATAAATTCAGCACCATTCTACTTTTCAAGAAAACTTGATGTATATATCTAATATAATGGGTGAAAATAAAATAAAATGTAATAAAATTTTGTATATAAATAATAATAGTCTTTCATAGTTCTATGCATTGAGGGTTTTAATAGTAAGAAGATGAGTGTGGGGTGGGTAATATAGGTCTCAGTGGGAGTAGCAGGTTTTTTAGGCCCTCTCTTCCCAAACTGCACCTTTAGGCTCCATGCTAAAAAGGACATGATAACTTTTCTAGGTTTTAATTATAACGAAATATTATTTTTGAAATGCTAATAATGGTTGCAGACAAGGAAACAGCCAGCCTGCTGGCTAGATAGCGTGACAGTCAGTTTGTGTATTTCCACACCGCTGAATAGCAGCATTCCCTCCAGTTGAAGAAAACCTTGTCATGGAGGACTTATGCTGGAAACATCCTCCAGTAGAAATTCATTCCAGAATTGGTGCTAGCCCCTCCATATGAAGAACTGAGTAGACAGAATCTGTATTTTTAAAGAGCTCCCAGTCTAGTGGGGCAGACAGAAACACAGACAATTAAAATAATATGGTATATACCATCATAGATGTCAGTTGGATTTAGAAAACAATGTTTGCTTTTCAAAACTTGAACTTTCCATATCAATCAACCATAGAATGACTCCTGATACCCATATTCATGAACCTAAAGGGTACCCACAAGTGAAGGAACAGAAAAACACACATTCGGTTTACTTTTTTTTATTATGTAAATCCAAATCTTTCCAAAAATTTCTTAGAAAAATCAGCTTATGCATAATCAGAATGCTGATATATACAGTATCCTCTAAAATAAATAGATTTACATCTCAGATGCACTAGTCTAGGAGGCAAACCCATTGCAGTCTAACTCCTTAAACTGTGTAATATGTAAATCATTTTCCCAGATGATGTTTTTATTTGAAGGTATGCAAGTTTAATTTTTAAAAAGTCAGTTCTGCTTTATATACTGAAGTGACAAAACTAAACTATTAGAGTGGATATTGAGATAAAAATTTTATAATTTGTTTTTTGGTGTTTTTGCATGCCAGTCAAATTATTTTCACAGTTAATAAAATTTTAAATACTGAATTCAATTTTCCTCAAGTTTTGTTGATAGTATCAGTGCTGGTCTGGCAATACTTTTCTTCCCTTTTGGCTTTCATTCATGTTGGTGTCTGAAAAGACAATCAGCCCTTCATCTGCAAGCTGTGGCTCATTTGTATTTGTAGTCACTTACCTCTTGCTTGGAAGTGAAAAAGAAAAGCTTATGTCACTATTTTTGAAAGATAAGAAGAATTAGTGTGAAGGGTACTAAGATGTCCCAAACTTGGGAAGACTATATTTAACCAAAAGAATGAACCAAGTCCTTGCTTCTGAGATTGTGGTTTGATACAATTAAGCAATTTGTTATTAAGAACACTACCTAAGAGTTCTGTTTCGATTTTTAAATACTGTGCTCTGTTCCCTTACCTCTGGGCCAGATGTACTTCCCTAACCATCCAACTCTTTCTGGGAGGGTCCAGAGGATGTACCTGTCACCACCATGGTAAGGAATAAATTTGTGAGAGCAACCCAACGTCCTTGAATAGTTTGTGCTTACTCATTTTTGTAGGTCAGAAATTACAGTGGAAATTGCTACTACTGAGTGGGGCAAGTGAATGCAGTGGGGATAATTGAATCCTGCAGTGTCAGGGGTCATGTTGTGGCACTTAAGTGCAAAGACAAGGTGGGTGTGGTTGCCATAAAGGAGAGCAAAGTCAAAGGAATAATCAGAATAGTTTTTTGATTTGCATAGACCTATGGCATCAGTTAGTTGATCATAGTTTCCCTGGCAGTGAGATGGATGGATAGTCTTACTAGGTTCTTTTTAATCTATGCAAGTGGAAGAACTTTAGGTCAAGGGAATAGAAGTCTAACTGAAATCATAAAAACAGACAGTCATGACCTCTTAACCAATTCTCAGACTTGAGCCAGTTTACAGACCAAGAAGCCCAGAAATGAAAGGGAGGACCCTCCCACACTGCCGAAATGTATACTGTTAACTCTTCTTTGAGTCTTCCCAAGTGGTCCTATGGCCTTTTACCAAGATTACTAGGCACTGAAAAAACAAACCACTTTTTTTGGGATTATTGGACACTGGCTCCGAACTGACATTCATTCCAGGAGACCAAAATTAACATTGTGGTCTACCAGTTTTGAAACTTATGGATGTCAGATAATACCTGGAATTTTAGCCCAGGTCCATCACACTGTGGATTCAATGGGTTATTGAACTTCTATAATTGTGTGGATTGAATGTTTGTCCTCCCCAAATTCAGTTTTGAAATCTAATGCCAGCGTGATTGTATGGGTGGAGTCCTCATGACTGTGATTAGTGCCCTTATAAAAGATATCCCCACAGAGCTCTCTAGACCTTTCTTCCAGTGAGGACATAGAGAGAAGGTGCCATCTATGCGGCAGAAAGTGGGCTCTCACTAGACACTGAATCTGCTGGAGCCTTGATTGGACTTCCTGGTCTCCAGAACTGTGAGAAATACAAGTTTGCCATTTATAATAAGTCACTCAAGTTGTGGTGTTTGTGTCATAGCAGCCCAAGTGGACAAAGACATGAGCCTATTCTATGATTATTTTCCTAGCTAAAGAACAAATAATTAGAACAGAAATACTCAGCAACTGGCAGAAATCAATTCTGGCCTTTAAAAATATATGTCTTGGTATACTTGTATTTTTAATAAAATCACTTAGGTGGCTTACACAACAGAAATTTATTTTCTCAGAGTTTTGGAGGTTAGGCATCCAAGATCAGCATGGTGGCACAATTGTGTTTGTTGAGCGCTCCCCATGCCTTGTGGGTGATTGCCCTCTGCAGTGTTCTCACATGGCCTTCCCTAAATATATATGTGGAAAGAGTAAAAAGCAAGCTCTCTGGTACCCTTCTTATCAGGATTCTAATACCATCATGAGGACCCCACCCTTATGATCTCTAATTATCTACCAAAGACCACATCTCCAAATAACATCAACTTTGGATTAGGGACTTCAGCTTATTTTTTTCTGGGACCCACACAGCCTGTCCATGGCCTACTACTCCTATTCCCCCAAATTAAGGTTCTTCTTGCATGAAAAATATATTTATTCTATCCCCATAGCCCCAATGTCTTAACTTGTTCCATAATTAATGCTAAAGTCCAAAATCTCATCTAAAGCATGTATGAGTGAGGCTTGAGGTTAGATTCATGCTGAGGCTAAATTCACCTCCAACTGTGAAACTTTGAAACTGTACAACTTATGTGCTTCCGCAATATGATAAGGGGGCTGGGATAAGATGGACATTTTCCCTCCAAAATGGAGAAACAGAAAAAAAGGAAAGGGTGACTGGGTCCCTAACAAGTCCAAGGACCAGCAAGGTGAATTCAATCAGATCTTAAAGCCCAAGAATAGACCTCCTTACTTTGATTCTCTGTCCTCTTGGCCCAGTGGGGCAGCAGCACCACTTCCCTGGCCTGCGGTGGGGAATCTGGCCCTGACTGCATAAGATGGTTCCACCCCCAAGACTTCATTCAGAGGCTGTCTGCCATATTGAAACCAAGATGGTGGCTCTGATGATCTCAGACTGTCCTTCCCTTTGCTTGAGGGGTAGTGCATGTTTACAGTCCAGTTGTTCTATGGCTTAGAACTATCTGGTAACCTTTCTTCATTTCATCTGTTACTGTCCCCTTCAGGTCAAACTAAGGTGTTTCTCCCCATTTAATCCCATAAACTCTTTGTCAAGTGATAGTCCAGCTACTCACTCAGCATTCTTTTTCTGCACATGACTTCTCTCTCTCTCCTTTTTTTTTTTTTATTTTTGGGCAATATGAATAGGATGATAGTTTTCAAAATCTTTCAGTTCTGGTTCCTTTTTGCTTAGCAATTCTTTTTTTCAACTCACCTCTCTCTTCTCACATTTTACAAGCAGTCAGGAGGAATAAAGTCCCTCTTTGCACATTTTCCTTAAAATTTCCTCTAAGCTAAGTATCCAGTTTCATCACTGGATACTTCCACAGTCCTACCTTCCACAAAACACTGGGATGTAAATATAATTCAGTCAAGTTCTTTTCTGTTTTATAGCAAGGATTTCCTTTCCTCTAGTTTCCACTAACATGTTGCTCATTTCTATCTAAGACCTCATCAGAATTGCCCTTAACATTCATATTTCTATCATGTACTGCCAAGCTCTTCTACTCCCTACTATGATCTCGCTCCAAAGCTACTCCCACATGTTTAGGTATTTGTTGTGGCATTGACTCCATGTCTTGCTACTAAGCAGTAACCCTGTGTCATGTTATTAGTCTGGGTTCTAGAGAGAAACAGAATGTTTATGTGTACACACACACACACACACACACACACACACACACACAAGCACACACACGTATGATAGATACATAATAAGTAGATTAGAAAGAGACACATAAATGGTGCTTGGTTTACTATAAAGAACCAACTAACATGATTTTAGAGACTGAGAGGACCAAGGTCTGTATTTGGTAATCTGGATACCTGTGAGAGTTGTGGGTATAGTTCTAGTCAGAGTCCAAAAGTCCTAGAATTCAGAGCGCTGATGCTATAAATTCCAGTCCAGGTATGAGAACAAAGGCAAGTGAAGACCAATGTCCAGACTGAAGACAGTCAAGCAGAGAGCAAGAATTCTTTCTTACTCAGGCTTTTATTCTATTTAGGTCTTTAACAGATTAGAAGCAGTCCACCCACACTCAGGATGGCAATTTCCTGTACTCAATCTACTGTACTCAATCTACTGATTCAGATGTTAGTCACATTCAGAAACCCCTCACAGGTATACCCAGAAATAATTAACCAAGTGTCTGGTCACCCCATGGTCCAGCCACATTGACAATTAGCCATCCACAAGTCTGCCCCTTGTCAATGTGGCACCTATACACATCTCCTTAAACCAAACTTTATCTCCAGATATAGATAATAAAAAGGTCATAATTCCAGATAACATCATAACATTATCCTGTGTACAACTGGAAATGCACTAATTCCTTCCCCAGTAGAGGAGATAAAGTTCTTGATGTGGTTGTGAGGATAAAATGCATATTAAGCTCTTTGTACTATACTTAATTCACCACTCCTTTACTTTTCTCTTAGAGAATGTGGTACTTAATTATAATGCAAGCAAATTAATTCTTTGTGAAAACCTGTAAGTGGGGCACAGATTGCAAAATTGTTGGTACAGGTAATAGTAACACCAGCTGACTTCTGCTGAATACATGCTTAGGATAAAATACTTGTCTCAAATACACACAGGCAACAAAGACATGTATTTACATGCACATGAGTATACACACACACACACACACACACACACACACACACACAGAGCCCACAATATCTTATAAGAGGGCCAGCCTCATATGTTTGATTTTCTTTAACATTCTGACTAACATTCTCATTTTCTGAAGTGTGAGCCTTTAGACTCGTGTATCCTAGCTATTATAGTCTCAATTAGGTAGAGGAAATTCTTTCTGCAGTGCATTTGTGACCAGTAAGCAAGGCTGAAGGGTATTCTTTCTCTAGAACTATCCTGAAGTAATTTTTATATGGGGTTAAAAATTCACAGATCATTTAAGAAGTGTTATGTGTTTGTAAGAACTGAGTTAAATCCACTGTATCTACTCACATCCATCCCTGCTCCTCCCGCCACCCTTGAATCAAGGTAAAATTGTGTTCAAATGATCATTCCAGAGACGTCTGGGGGATAAGAAGTCACAAAGGCACCATTTACATGGGGTGTGGGTGGATGCCTTTGACATGGTGGTGGTGGAATTAAGTGAGTTATCTAATTATATAAATGAATGAAATTCTGAGGTCGCTTCCAGTCCAAGGTAGAGGAACTACCCTTAAGATCACCCTTAAGATCTGCCCTTAAGATCACCTTTCTGAGAAATCATCCCTACCCTTACCTTTACCCTTACCTGTTGGCCTAATTTGCTAAACCCTGTGAATGATGTATCCATTATGGTCATTTCGAACACCTGTAGTCTGTTGGATTCTAGTCACTGACAGAATATCTAAAATTAAGCTTGATTGTGCTATTCTGTGATATTTGGGCTCATGTTTTGGCTTGTTTTTCTCTGTTTTGAAACACTGTGACATTGATATATTGACTCAAAAAGGTAAAAAGAAATATCAAATGCTATATTAAAGGCATCAGTTTGAAAATATCACAATATTCCCTTATTTTATGAAAACCCGCAAAAGAGTAAACTACAAAAGAAGCGATTCGAAAAATGTCTTTTAATAAAAGTTTAAAGTCTTCAAAATATATTTGCCCCTGGAGCAAACTTTTTTCATTTAATATTGTGTCTGTTAATTAGTGCTTCAAATTTGCAAATTCTTTATTGGTTTATATCAATGTAATACCCAAAGCTCATCTCATTGCCAGATTTGAATGAAATATGATCCTGTTTATTCTATTAAAATGAAGGCTTGAAATTGTTACCCAAATGCCACAGGAATTCTTGCCATTTTCTCATCAAATTCCTCATCAGATTTTTTGTTAAAGTCACATTGTTTTAGATTTTGTGCCTTGGCATTTAAATGAAATTCAATGTGCCCCACTGGAGGAAACATCTGTAGGGACATATTATGTACAATATCCATTCCAATCAAGCAGGAGTGTACTGAGTGCCTGAATGAGGAGCTTATTCTTGCTTCACTTTCCTCTGATGTGGCTATTGAGAAGATCTATAAGAGAGGGAACATTTATAAAAATTAAACCAGCAGTGTCGCACAGTATTTTAAATGCTCAAATCAAATACTTTTTAAAAGCACAATATCAGTTTCAGTGAATGGATTCCTGCATCTTTCTTTCGATGTAATAAGTTTTATTTATATATAGCATCTGATCCAGACTTTGGACAACTTAGGGAGTAGTTCAGTGATGATTTTCAAGCTCCAGGAAGCTCTTGTTTACTTGATTTCAGCAACCTATCATGTCCTTCAACCATCAGCTTTCATTCATATGCTCTATATAATCTTTTGTATTTGCAATCTGACATAAAACACCCACAACTGGTGCCCTGTCAGAATGGTCAAGGAGTGGAAACTGTTCTTGTTCTAGCTACAGATCCACACATCACTGGAAATTTTCTAAGGTGGTCTTTGGGAAAGACCATAGCATTTGGTCTCATATAAAATGGGGATAACTATAAACTGACCGCATAGGGTTTTGAGGTGTGTGGGAATCAAATAAATTAGGTGTGCAAAAGCACTTCAACCATGGCATATCATAAGTACTTTATAAATATTAACCATTATTATTATTGTCAGGGATGACTTCACAAAGGAAGTGGGATTGGAATTGGGTGGTATTTCGTCAGCCAAGATTGGGGCATACATATAGCTTGCACTATGGTGTGAATCCAGGAAAGCAGAAATTGCACTGAAAAAGGCTCTGTAGATCAGTTTAGTTGTTGCTGAAGGCTCACAGTTATTGCCAATAACAAGTACACCGGAAACCTATTAATGTATAAACCACCGAACAACATGCTGGAACATAGGCAGAGCCATGTCGTTTTCACCTGGACAGTGCACCATCGGGTGTGTTGTACATAAATGAGATATTTCATTTCTACTTACTTCAGTGTATAATTAAGTAACTGAAACATTGGATCATAAACAACACGAACCTTTCAGTATTCTCACGTCAAAATGTACTTAGATTCATGTTGGAAGACAGAGCTATTTCTAAAAGAAATAACTCAGCCTCCCAGAACACATCAAAGTGAACCATTCTCTCATCTTCCCATGGTCTCTGCTTACCTTTGCTATAGTTCTGACATGTATTATGGCATGGACATGGAATTATGTCTTTACAGGCAAGAAACAGAGTATGTGACACATCATGAAGTATAAATTCTAATTCTCATTTCTTTTCTGCCTTTCAGAATTTCTTTCAAATCCCCTGACTAGTTTTGTAGGATTAAGTCTGTTTCACTCAATTCAAAAACTATTACATGGTAAAATTTGGACAATGCTGGATTATATAAAATTACATAGGTATCTCAAATTTAGGACCCACCAGCATTCTTAAAATGGTATTAAACATTTTAAATCTATAAGAATAAGATGTAGTATATGCATGGTTTCTGATATTTAGGTGATTGGGAACCTCTGCTTTTTCTTTTTTTTCTCTTTTTAAATTATAAGTAAATATATATACATATATATTTAGGTTAAGGTAACATTAGAATCATCATCAGATATCACCGATGTAGTGTACCCACCAACCTATCAGTCCGAGTTCCCTGCTTATAGTTCATTGCACTTCCTTCCCTCTTTGTTCTTATGCCTTTCCCAACCTCTTGATCCTCTGGATGCTTCAGTTCTATAGTCAGCTTTGAAGGGTTAGGTTTTAAGTATGTCTTTATCTGACCCTTAGTTTGGTTTCTCTATAGTCCACATATTAATATCATCTGGTAATTACCTTTCTCCTTTTGACTTAATTCACTTAGCAATATCCCTTCAAGCTTTGTCCTCCTACAAATGACATGCATTTATCTTTTTTGATTGCTGAGTAGTATTCCATTGTGCCTATATATTGGGTTGTTGGAAAAACCATGATGCATTTTTGCTTGAAGAACTTAGAAAAAATACATCGTGACTTTTCTGACAAGACCACATTTTCTTGATCTAGTCATATGTTTTTGGCCACTTAGGTGTTTTCTATAGTTTGGCTGTTTTAAATAGTGTTGCAATAAATATGGGAGTACAAGTCTTTCAAATTAATATATTTTTTAATTTTTCAGGTATGTGCCTGGAGTGGAATTATAGATCATATAACATATCCATGTTTAATGATTTGAGCCACCTCCATTCTGCTTTTCATAAAGGCTGGACCAAACTGCATTCCCACCAACAGTGTAGGAGGGTTCCCTTTTGTTCACATTCTCACCAATACTTGTTTCTGGACTTTTTGTTATGGACTATTCTCACAGATGTGAGGGCATCTCATTGTGGGCTTAATCTGCATTTCCCTGGTGATAAAAGATGCTGAACATTTTTTCAGGTGCTTTTGGCCATCTGTATGTCATCTTTGGAGAATTGCCTATTTAGCACTTCTGCCCATTTTTTGATTGGATTATTTGTTTTCTTTTTGTTGAGTTGAATGAGCAGAACTTCTGCATTTTGGAATGCTCTTTGAAAGATGATGTTCAGTTCTGTGATGTTGGATTTGCTCAATTATATATTAATCTCATCATTGAGACTGTTAGCTCATACACTTTGAAGTTATCTCTGTGATTTTTGTCCTTTTTTGGTAATATGAGTATTTAAAAATTCTGTTCATAATATTGTGGAAAAAATTATAGACTCACCAGGCAAACTCCTTGAATTTGAATCTCAGCTTTGCCACTTAATTAGTAATTTGATCTTGGGTAAATTGCTAAACTCCTTATACAGTTTCCTCATCTCTAAAATGGGGATAATAATAGGTACTGCCTTATAGAATTATCATAAGACTTGGATGTGTTAACACACATATAGTCTCTTAAGGCAGTATCTAATTGTAGTAAGTACCAGGTTTTAGCTGTTTTTTTTTTTTTTTTTACAATAGTAGAAAAAACTTTTAGGTTTTACTTTGACTTTAAAACATAAAACTGTATTTTATAAAGTTATGTGACTTCATGTTTGCAGTACCTGATGTGGATGTTGGGTTGGAAAAATTTTTTCTGAGGGCCTAAATTATAAATATGTCCTGCTTTGAAAATTTATGCCCTCATGTGTACTAGGTAAGTTCAGTACAGGGGCTTCAGAGGAGGTGACAGGTTTAACGGAACGGGAAACACAGAGACGGTGTTTGTTTCTTTCAACCATTGTATTTTGGGGAATACTAGTTAGATCTGTTTCCTGGATGAAAGAAGCTGGAAGGTTTGGGGTTCACAGGAAATGCCCTTCTGTTGAAGTAGATCTAGGTTCACCTCCATGTGTGAGCAGGTTCGTAAGCTTGCCTCTGTATGCAGCTGCCTGCAGGGTGGAAGGAAGGCCTCACCCTAGCTGTCACAGCGGTCCCTTTCCAGCTAAATGCTGCCTCTACCTGTGAAGTGCTCTGCCCAATGACATCTTGATAAAAACACACCTCTTGAAAGTCAGAGATGGGAAAACACCCTACTTTACTATGACCTTTTTTCTGCTTCTAAACCCTGTAAGTTTCCTTATCTCCTGTCCTTTAAAGATGTACTGAAATTAAGTCTAGTTTTTTTTTTTTTTGCTTCTTCATAGTCTATACTGTTGAGAGGCTAGACATTTTCTATCTTAGACAAGAGTTGTTTTTTTTCATCTAATAATATAATACAGCCACTAGTATTAGTAAATAATGCATCTGATCATAGACCAATGACGTTAACAGAATTAATAGGTTTCCTTTGCGTGAGAGTCCTAATATGTCTGCTAATGATATACCTCTCCTATTTCCTCCTCTGTCTATTTAGGTTACACTATTTAGATTTTCATTTTTGGGCAGAACATCCAAAGATATCGTAAATGTTAGTCTCTAAAGTGTCCAGCCAGTGTTGGCCAGGAATTAGTAGTTAGGATAGTGGCTAAGTACTAATTAAGTATATATGCCTAAATATGCATATAGTTGAATGAATATAGTTGAATGTAACTCTGTCTTTGGTACCTGTTGTGCACCAGTGGTGGTGGGTCTGGGTTATAATCCTGGTGTCAGGATTATATCTCCTGGCAAAATAGTTCTCAGTCTCGGCTGGACACTTACAGTTGAGTCATGAAATTCCTGCCAAGGGCTTCATTAGAAGGGAATTACACTTGGGGAAAATCATCTCTTTTATAATCTGTGGATGAATAAAAATATACTAACATGGGTAAATATATAATGAGAAAAATTCAAATTCAGATTCACTAAAACTTTGTTATACTGGGGGTAAGGTGGTATTGTTGACTCTTGAGGTCCTGGCTTTGATTATGTTGCTCTCATCTCTTTTTGATGAAGATTCATTTCTGATGTGGGTTTCAAATTATTTCCAAATAGAACTTTAGTGTCCTTAGACAGTTGACATTTTGTTTCAAGAAAGCACAGTTAATTCTGTCTTCTTAGAATCTGTTTCATCAGATCAAAAATATTTTTCCACTCTGTTGTCTCTTATTCTGGAAAATAATAATTTAAACTAAATCAGCCAGTGAAGTGGATCAATGATAAACATAACTATAATATTTGGGTAGGCTTAAACCTATTTATTGGAAAATCAAGTTGTGTCTGGCCAGTTTTTTCTTTCTTTGTTTTCTTGCCATTTATTGAAAACAGTAACATTGCTTCAGAAGAAAGTAATACAAAGAATTAATTAGAAAAATCTAGTATTCGATAAATGTAGTCTGGAAAAAAATTTTGTGGTTGGGCGATTGTAACATTAAATAGAGTCAGGAAGGTAAAGGAACACATAACGTTTCTGAGTTATATTATTTTCCTCCTTTTATTTAGACCGTCACTGAAAGAGCCATCGAGGGAGATCCATGAACTAGGTAGACTTGGGACCTCATGAGAAACAAATCGGAGGATTTAGGTAGCATCATAAAATAGCCATTTAGTACATTGACCTCGTGTATTTAAAGATTATGAGATTTTACAGTAGTTGGGTAATAAAATATCAATTTAGAGCAATAGCAAATTTCCAGATATTCATTTCAGTTTATAGGCAATTCCTGTTCTGACACAAATATATAGGTCTGGGTGACCAGGCTCCTCGGGCCAATGCTGTACTTTCCTTGGAGGTGGGGGAAGGGGTGGTCATCTCAATGGCTTTTACCCAGAAAATCAGTGGGCTAGAAGTTTCCTCCTTAGTCAAGCCATTTGTATTGCCAAAGGCTTTAAAACAGTTCTGTTTTTATTGGAACTCTAACAATTTTTCCTTTTTCAACTTCTGGACCAACAAGTTTGAATAGAGGATTTGGGGTATGTTGGGTTTACATGATCCCATTTTGAGAGGTTCAGATAACCTCTAAGTACTGTACATGACTAATTGGGAAAAAATAAAATACGACTAAAAGAATACTGCCATTATGAACCACTTGCTGCGTTAATATTCACATGAAGAGTCATTTTGTTTCATACTTCATTGCAAAATTATGGTGATTTTACCCCCTTCCTTAAAGATGTCTGCTTATTGAATGTATTTAAATTACTAGCTAATTTTTTGAGGGGGGGAAACAACCCTGAGGCAAGTGTAAAACTAGTAGCTACAGAAAGCTGGAGAATCAGATGTCTGCTGGGCAAATTGACAGAACTCATTAATCTTCAATGCAGTGTGCTATAGAGTCTGTCCTTTCATGCACCTGCCCAAGCCGAAAGTAATTACACGATGGCACTATTAATACTGAAGAGCGTGAGTGGGGAGAGGGTTATCTTCTCTTCTTAGTAATTGATTGCCAGCTGATTAGTGGACAACATTTTTCTTGCAGTATAATTGCTTTTGTGCTACCGTAGCCTCTCTGACCTGGGTTTAGGCCATCTCACTGATTCTGAAGCCCTGACAATAGCATCACAGCCCTGAAAGTAATGAACTGGAACTCAATCACTGCAAATTCCCAAAACAGTAGATGCCTAGTTAAATGCATTTCAATGATGTCCTGAATATCAGCAATCATACCAAAGATCACACTTTGTTCCGTCTATGAAAATCACAGCATTTCATTTGGAAAAGTGTGTATTTAAAAAGAAATGAATGGGGAAGCCATCATATATGCCTTTTTGAATTTTTTTAAAGATTTATTTATTTATACATACAAGCTGGGGTACAGGCCAGAGGCGTGGGGCGGCGAGAGGGTTCACCAGAGACAGAGCGGGGAGCAGAACAGGCAGATCAGAAATACACTGCAGAGGGGAGCAGCAGGCGAGGCAGGAAAGGTCTGCTGCACCATGTGGGATTTTCCCCGGCTGGGCGTTGAACTCGCATTGTGCGCTGCCGACAGCTCCACAGGAAGGCACCCTTTTTGAATTTAATGTCTGTGATGGACTTATCAGGCAGTAGCTTTGTGGGATTTTTTATTTTATGAATAAATAATGGTGATAAATAGATTCTTATTAATCCTTAGCCAACATTTTGGCCTTGGGTTTAAGACTTCTGAAAACCATGCCATTTCATTGCATGGTAGCTACAAATATCAAGTAATGGCCTATTTCTTATCATAGGAATGTCTGATTATGTGCCTTTATGTCCTGTATAAGGTGTTGGAATAAGAAGGGGAAAAGCGGGAACTACATATTGTAAATCTACAAACTTTATAGTTCAGCAGATTGGAAGTGAATAAACAGTGTATGCTTTCCATCTAAATATCGATGATGCCAGGAGGACTTCCTTTGGTTCCCAGGGGTAACCTTCATATTTTATGCAAATAGAAGTAAAAATTTAAAAATCTATTGCCTAACTTTTGGAGCATTTGGCAGAAATTTTCTAAAATTTTAAAGGAGAAAATGCTAACATATGGGAGAGAATTTGGTACTCATTATCACAAGGTCTCCTCAGAGTAGAAAGTCAAGATTTTCCGTATGTGAAATCTGAGATACAAAGAACATCCATGTAATACTAATTGTCTCTACTTTTTAGCCAAATACTCTAATGCTTTTAGGAGCATAGTCAGCAATATTTGCCCATACTGCTAATTGAAATCACTGACCCAGAGATGCAACATTACTAAATTAGCTGGTATTTCAGCAGAGTTACTAAATTTGCCTTTCAAAGCTCTAAGAGATACATTTTTGCAAAACTTTGAACAAGAAATCTGTGTACTAGAGCATATTATTTTAATCCAACATTGTGGTATTGGCCACAAGCAACTCAATTATTCTTTGCTAGTGTCTTATGTGTAAGTCTATATTGACTATGATTTTGTTTAGTTTTGAGTTTTAGGGTTTTATTAATCCCAATATAACAATAATAGCAATGTTGTGAATTCCTATAAGAAAGAGTAAAGGTTATGATGCAAACAAAGTTGAGATGATTAACAAATAGAAAAAGATGAGGCAATGAGACTGTAATTCATTGTATATCTGTCATTTGACAGTGAGAAAATTCTGAAGCACAGAGTGAGTCAGCCATAACAAAGTACACATGTGTATATTCAACTATAATTAGCAAAAGATGAAAACAATGGGATTGATGGAAACTCTTTTGAGTGTATGGCTAGAGGATCAAACTAAATTCTGAGTGGACATTAGCAAAATGTAAGTTTAGTTGAAGTTTAAGAATTTGAGAACTTTAATATGCTACCTTTAAAAAACTTCTTTGTCCTAGTAATATCCATTGGGCTTTGACCTTTTCTTCCAATTTCAATTTAATGATCACTATTCTGATATCCAATTGTCCACCCATGTTGAAATCCTACCTGAGTTCCATAACCAATGGGCTAGAGCTTCATTTATTTTTGATTTAAAAAAAGATTATTTGAGATTCATGGCATAAAATAGTTTAGTAAAAGCATTTTCTTTTCTACTTCTTTTCTGCAAACCCAGCAATAAAGACTATAAGAATATAACCTAGGGGGGGAAAACTCCATATAAAACTGTGAAGGTATCAGTTACAAATGAAAATTTGTATTTTCAATTGTGGCATGCTTTCCTAGTGTAAAATCTGAATGGAAGTTGGCACCAAGGCTGAGATCTCATGATTGTGACCTTGAACCCAGAGCAGAACTTACATTTCCCTAAAAGAAAGTTTCTTTGACCTGAAAGGATCTTAGCTAAGGGTGTTTTCATTAGAGATAACATTTAGGGTTGTATGCATATCAAGAAAAATGTGGGAGGCAGCTTGATAGAAACTTAGTATTATACTATTGAACTTCAAGTTGATATTCAAGGAGACAGTGTGTTAACGAAACATCTTACTCTTTATTTTAAAATCATCTATCCCAATGAGGTGTTGCTCTAAGTAAAAGAGAAGTAGTGCACAGTGTGGTATAAAGGGGTTGCTTAAACTACTTTGTAGTTTAAGGAGCAAGCACAGTCTGAGCATTGACATTTCAATTGTACAATGAGAGGACCAGCCATAATGTCTTTTATTATAGGCAACTTTTCAATATATTCCTTAAAATAGTATTGAAAGAGTGCCATTTTTTTGGGGAAAAAAAAGTGTTCAAGGGAAGAATTCCATTTTCTGTCTCTACCCATACCATCTCACCCAGGCAATAGAACTGTTAGAGTGTTTAAGATACATATCTTACAGAAGCTATTGGCTGCTTTGATTTAATCTTTTAATCTCATCACACATTCTTCCATAAATAGTAGCTACATTTTAAGATGAGTAATAATAGCAGAAAAATTAGAATGGGCCTACAAACATAAATTACAAAATAAAAGAGGAAGACAACATAATCAGAATACAAATAAAAGTATATTACAGGTGTAATTAAATAAGGAAAGCCAGACAATATAGGCTTGAGAAAAATGCAGTCCACTTATATCTCTTTTTAAAATAAGAGCTCAAAGAAAATAAGTTAGTTTTCAAATAAAATTAAAAAGTAGGGGATGTGAAAAAAAGGTTTGAAGGTTTGTTCAGAAAAATGGAAAGGAAAACAAAAACTTTCCAGGGATTAAAGTCATATAAAAAGGAAAAAAAAAATGAGTAAACATGGTCAAAACGAAACTTTAGTACTGAAGACTACAAATGAACAGGAAAAAAAATCATAACTTGTATAAAACACATAAATTCCCTGAAATAAATACCTGGATATATAAGTAGCATTTATCCTGTCCTAGAAAACTATACACAGTAAGATATATCCTAGCAAACTTTTGGGCTAGAGAAATTATCATTGTCTATCAGGAGAGAAAAAAATCAGATACCAAAATGTACTCATAGTACTAGGCTGGCTCAATCTTTTCATAGCAATTTCCAGTGCCACGATGAGTAATGCAATATCTGCAGATTTCTGAAGGAAAGAAAATATAATCAAGGAGTTTTATACCCATCCATCTTACTCTTAAACTTCGAGCTTTCCTTGTATGCAAGAACTTAGGGAAAACAATACTCATGAGTCTTTCATGAAAACATTAAGTAATTCCACCAAACCAAAAGATGAACAAATAAAAGCCTCCATGAACAATGAAGTCATAAAAAAATGAGTGGTTTAAACATTGACACATAAGAAATAATGATCCCAAAATTCTTGGGAATTTTGATTGAAGAACAAAACGTTAATGTTACAAACTCTGATACAGAAAAACAGGTAAAATGAATAATAAAATTGGGTGATATGGAAGAGGAATGGAAAGAAGTGGGAATATCCTTATTTCTTCATTTTTATGGCAAAGGCAACAGATACAACCTAAATAAAAAACATACTTTTAAACAGATTCCCAAAGTTTCAATATTTTTTATAATCAGAAAACATTCTCTTTAAAAATACATCTCTTATGGTAAAGAAATGTTTTCATTTTAATTTTTAGCTTCTATTAAATTCATATAATATCTATAAAGTATTTTAAAATGGGATCTTTAGAATGATTCATTTTTGGAAGGTTTTGAGTCTACCTTTTTACCTATATGTATTATTTTCTGTTTACCATAACAAATTTCCAAAACTATGGTACTATGGATCAGAAATCTAGCATGGATCTCATTGGGCTAAAAATCAAGATGTTAACCTGACTGTATTCCTTTCTACATGCTCTTGGGGAGAGTTTTCCTTCCTCTCTTTAAGTTGAGATAGAATTCAGTTGCTTAAGTTTTATAGGAATGAGGTCCTCATTTTCTTGTTGATCATAAACTGAAGACCATTCCTACCATCCAGAAGCCATTCTCTTTCCTTGGCTCATGTCCTCATTCCTTCATCTTCAGGATCAGAAAAGGCAAGTTGAGTCATCATGCTTAATCTCTTTTATCTTCTTCTATCATTGCATTGCTCTGACTGCAATTTGGAAAAGTTCTCTGACTTTAAGACTTGTGCTTATATTGGGCTCATCCAGAAAATCTTGGATAACCTCCCTAGGTCAAGGTTCATAATCTTAATCATGATTTCAAAGATTGTTTTGCCACATAAGGTAACATGACAATGGGAGTAAGGGTGTGGACATTTTGGGAGGGAGTTATTCTGCTATCAAGCTATCCATCAATTTGTCTATTTTAGCAATTTTTTTAGGAGTATGGGGAGTAATTATTACTGAGTGGTAGATAGATATCAAGTAAATTTTATTTATTTTTAAAGATTTATTTATTTATGCATACAAGCTGGGGTGCAGGCCAGAGGTGCGGGGGTTGGGGACAGTGAGAGGATTCACCAGAGACAGAGTGGGGAGCAGAACAGGCAGATGGAATGAAGTACACTGCTGAGGGGAGTAGCGGGCGAGACAGGAGAGGTCTGCTGCTCCACGTGGGACTCTCCCTGTCTGGGTATCGAACTCATGCTGCAGTGGCTCTGAATAGCTTCATAGTGCTGCACGTAACCCATTGTGCTACCAGGGAGGCCCTCAAGTAAATTTTAAATTCATTCCATATATTTAAAATGTTACATGTCAAATCTGTGTCATTTATACACCAACAATGCATTTATTATTCTTAAATATATTACCCAAAAAGGTGGGATAATACCATCTACATATGGGAATAGTAGACTGACAGTTTTAAAAGGATTATGATATCTACAAAAGAATTCTGATATCTACAAAGTAAAAAAAATATCTTGATGCTTTCTCATGTGAGATTGCAAACACAAGTGTGACTAGTGTATGGTACTCATCACCTTAGTTCATAAATGATTGTCGTACTTTGAGGAGTTTGGAAATAAGACTTGGTTTAAAATATTTCTTAGAAATAGACGATGAAGTTGAACTTTATCAAAAGGAAAAGGATTTAACAAGATTAATTGGACACATCGAGGAACTGACAAAAAGAATTTTATGTAACCGAAGTCATAGAGGCTTAAAAAGTAACGGGCTAAAGAACCCTAAAAATTTTGATGTTTGATCAATACCTATGTTTCGTTATTCTGTGTCAGTTTTTTGTAGCTTGTTTTAAAGCCATTTCATTTGCTGATGCTAGATTCCTTGTGATCAGATAGTATATTGAAGTTGAAGGCATGTCTTTTGGCCCTTGACTAAATACTCCTTTATAAATATTTATGATGGGCAGTGCATGGAAAGATACTATTTTTAAGCTAATAAGTTGGTTTTGGAACCTCTCAGTCCTTCGCAACCTAGACTTAAACACAAAAACTGTGCATCTTGCAGATATGGTGCTGAAAGTTCTTTCTTCTCTGGCGTCTTGGTTCTACAAGTCTTGACTGTCTTGGGAGCACTGCACTTGCCTCTCCAGAGGTGTGAAAAATGCCAAAGTCTAGGCTTCCTCCTTCAGTGCAACATCTGTGCATTGTTCTGTGAATTGGAAAATTAAGGATTCTTGAAGGTAGGTATAGCCTACCTTAGGATGCTTTCCTTCTCTTATAAGATCATGGCCCCCAAAGTCCTGAGTGCCTGGGTTCCTGTCTTTTAACTTCAGAGAACTTTTGTCTATGTTTTTCATGATATGCTCAGCAGGGACCATGGTATGATAAAATGTGCTCAGTCAGGACCTGAACTGACTGGACTGGAATTTTTCAGTAGAAGTTTTTGAGTGAGACTGTGGCATCACATTTGCGTTTTAAAATAGAATGAAAGTAACGGGTAGAGCAGTGGAAGAAAAGATTGAATGGAGGTGATGGATATATGTTAAGTGTAGTACTTGGGTCAGCAAATTATGGTCTAGAGGACAAATTCAGCAAGCTTTTTTAAAAAATACTTCTTTTACTCCAAATACTAATTTTTTTGCATCTTTTCTCTGAGATTACCTTCAAAATCACACAGGAAAACTGATTCTGTTATTAAATCATTATTGTTTCAAAATCTAAAACATTATTTTTTAAATTAAAATCTTAAGTCTAGTTGTCATCCTTACTTATCCTCTATGTACATCCAATAGTGTTTTAGTTGTTTTAAAACTACATATACGTCCAAAGGACATTTTATCAGTTTTGAGAATATTTAAATAAAATAGTTTTCGGAGGGATGTGGGTAAAAGTTTGATTATCTTTAAGACTATAAATAGATAGTTTGTAGGCCTTTTTGAAGTGTGAACTTCAATTAATGCTTTAACTATTATTTCTCAACCATAAAGCCCCAATGCTATTAACACTTTGTGTGCCGGTATCCTTTAAATTTACTAGCCCTTGGGGCCAGCCATTTTCTGTGCCACCGCATGAATGGTATAAGCATTCAGTAAAACACACACAACTCCTGAACTACTGGATATTTAAAAAACTGTAATATCTCTCATAAAACACCTTACACTTTCACCAAAACAATGTGTAAAACTTCTAGACTGAGTACGATCAAAGAAATAGCTCCTAATAGTTCCAAATAAATCCACCATGGCGTGAAAAACCAGAGACTAGATGAACACGTATTAATACATGAGCGGCCACCTGATATTGGTGACAAAAACACATACTAATACTTGAGCGGACCACAAAGTCTTAAAATTAATGTTTTTTCCCCAATTGTTATGCTAGATAATTTCTCTGAAATTTTGTCTCATAAACACTTCCTATCTACTTACTAGTTTTGTATCCCAGTCCTACTGCCAGGAATAGCATTTCTCTCCTTTTAAGAGTTTCCTTGCTCACTATTATACCTGTATAGTCCAGCAAGAGTAGTCTTGTTCTTACATGACTCTGTGCTCCTGATCACAGTTGATTGGTCAGTGGGAGTGTGGGAATGTGATGCACATCTTGATTATAGCTAATTGATCCAGAGTTAGGCAACCAAATCAAGGGAGACCAGTCAGAATTCTCTAGGATTTAAGAACTTGACCTGGGGAAGTCTCTCTCAGGTGGCAAACCTAGATGCCTTGGTTGAGAACTGCCTGCTGCCACACTGGCCTTATGTTTGCTCCCAGGTGAAGGTTCTAGTGTTTAGTGAGGGAGATAAGATTGATATGCAGAGAAAAAGCAGATGATGTTAGAGATAGGAATCCAGGCAGTGCTTAAGTTCTTAGGTCCTTTTATTTTGAGGTCAGCCTTAGAAGTATCTTTACTACTGCAGTTTGGCCATTTCATTTAACTGTTCCTTGGTATTCTGGCATCAATAATTTCTCCTTTGTCTTATTAACTAATTTGAATTTCTTTCTGTTACTTGTTATCAAAAAAGTTCAGACCGATTTATACTAAGCAAAGAATATTATATCATTGTTTAAACAACCGAGACGTTTTGCCTCTTTAAAAATTGCATGTGTCATTCTATCATATTCATAGTCACATCTTATTGAATGTGATGGAAAGAGTAGCAGGATGTTACAAAAAGTCAAGGGAGTCACAGTGACATTACAAGTCTCCCAATTAGAAGTAATTTCTGAGTCAAAGAGAATTAAGAGCAGACCAAGAGTTGGACCTAGATGGTATACACATTGACTGAGATCAAAGAGGAAGCAGAAACAGCTCACCTTGGCAGAGTGGGAGAATTCGCCCCCAAATAAAAAAAGGCTATCTTTGTCTAGAACTAACACTTGTATTCATTAAAAAATTTTAAATTATTTACATGAAATACATACATAGAGGATTAAATAAATGTCCATCACATCAATTCTCTTTATTCCTTAGGTCTCAATCCCAAGAATCAATATATTTTACCTGTTTATCTCTTCTTTTGATGCTTTCTTTCAAAAAACCAGATAATGTATTTCTGTTTCTGTTTCAAATTTCATGTACTTTGGCAATATCTGTTAGCTCTTTGAAATGAAAATAAAGATCCGGCTCATTTACACAATTACACAACCTCTCCTTCAAATATATGACATTTATATAATTTTTAGTTCTTACATTGTTTATCTTTGTAACTGTAAGTAATATCCTTAAACATTACCTTTTGCTTTATCAATTTCCTCTATAATTTCTTGACTCCCAAGTTTGTAATGAGAAAATATGATTCCTTTCCTTTTCCTTCTTATGCCTCTTCCTTTTTCCTTCGTATGCCAGATAATTTCTCTGAAATTTTGCCTTATACCACATACCATTCTCTGTCAGCTTCAATTTATTTTTACATTAATAAAACTTAACAATGTATCACGTACTGTAAACACAACCAACTAGTCCATTTTTGTTTGTGGGATGAATATAAAATAAAGCAATAAAGAGTACTTGTGTGATTAAGACTATTATTTAATATTGGTCCAACTAGGGTGTACAATTTTCTTCCTTAGAATGCCAAGTGAATACTAGAAGAAGAATATTTGGAAGATTACTAGCTGGCTTGTATCCTGAATTTTTAATTGCCTATATGAAAGTTTCACTATTAATTTATTTGACTTCTTTTCCCCTCCCCATTTAAATTACACTTTCTCTTCTATCAAGCTCCATTCTTCCCTGACACATTTTATAGGTCTTCTGTCCTATTTCTAACTGGAAGGATTAATGTGTAGTCGTCTGAAGACTTCTGGCTGTTCGCCTTGATCTGCTTTCTGAATATCCTATTTTCTTTGTATATTCCTTCATTTTTTTCTGTGAAATATCCTTAAGTAACTTTATTGAAAAAGAGCATATGTGAGAGGTACAATTTCTGAGTGTATATATATTGAGAAAAGAAATGTCTATATTCTTTCAAATTTGATCCTCTCTTAGTTGAGTATAGAATTTAAAGGTGAAAAGGTTTTCCCTTAGGATTTGTTTTCTTGCACCCACTCAGTGAAACTCTTCACTCTGAAGACATTCATTCTTCGATGCCAGAACATTCTTTTAATATTTCTTTGATAATTTTATTATTTTCCATTTCCTCCATTGTCTTTCATGGTGATACTGGGAAAATGGGGCTTCAAAGTTGCCAAAGGCAGTGCCCAAATTGTTCACCGGTCACTATCTAGGTTTTGCACCCGTGCACACATTTACAAGACTACTCAGGTTTAGGGAACAGCAACATTGGGATTTATTTAACAAACAGGGAAAAAGCAAAGTATTACTGAAGTCAACATATGGCCGTTTACCTTCCTTAAAGCAATGTCCAGTACTTTAAGTACCAGAAAAGTAACAAAGGTGGCGTCTTCCCGCCACTGCTGATGTGGAGCTCCTCTTCCAAACAATAGGCCACGTTTCCAAAGTGGCGTCTTCCTTCTTCTGCAGACTTGCAACAGCCAGACTGTAGGCCAGGTTCCAACTCACGAGGACAACACAGAACACAACTAGAGATGCTCCCGGAACTGCCTTGGTAGCCCAGCGCAGCACCAGGCCAACAACACTGCAAACAGCAACTACAGCGGCCAGACAGCCCCACAGACTGCACTCACGCATTTTAGGAAGGCACCTGCTTCGGGCCTCTGCCTTCTTCCTTTGGCTGCAGTGAAAACAAAACTGGGAGCAGTTTCCTTCGCTCGTCTACTTGAAAAGCCTCCAAAGTCGCTGGTCCCAAAGTCACTAAAGATTCCAAAAACACTCAAACCGAAACTCTATATCCCGTCAGCCTAAAAACTTCTGGCGTCTGATTTCCAAACTGTCAATCTTGGTGGCTACATTTTCTGCCGCTGATTCTTCTATTCCTACATCATGACGACTCATTTCCCCTTCTCCTTCAGTCCCTTATTTCTCATCAGACTCTCCACCCCAAACTGCAAACTTAGCATTTTCCCTGGGGCTATTCATTCTCCTCCGCAAACCCCCTCCAGGGGGCATGATCTCCACCTGACTTTGGGCTCAGCCCGGTTACAATGGGACTTTATTAGTTGTGCTTTAATCATAAATTTGCCTCTTACTTTTCAGCTAACATTATTTTTCTTTTTGTATTTATTGGACTACTTTCTCAGAAACTCTTCTTATTCTTGGAATTTTTAAGCCCTTTGTTATTTTGGTTGAGGATAGGTATTGGAGATGTGGGAGGAGTATTGTGATAACTACTACAGAAGTCCCATGTGTAGACATTTAACAAATTTCCTAATTTCAGCCCATTTCTTACTGCCCCCCTTGACATGCCTTCTGATAGTCCAAACCTCTGTAGCATTCTGTTGGAAAAAGTTGACCTCAACTTTCATTGAAATTTCCCTTTGTGATTTTAAAGATTCAGGCTTCTGTCAGTCTCTTCCCTTATTCCAGAAATTGAATCACCCGCTGGTACTCCACCCCCATCTCTTTTCTGTTATATATTTATTCCTTTTTAATGCTTCAGTGGAATCTTTTTTTTAAAGATTTATTTATTTATGCATATAAGCTGGGGTACAGACCAGAGGTGTGGGCCGGCGAAAGGTTTCACCAGAGGTAGAGTGGGGAGCAGAACAGGCAGATCGACGGAAACACACTGCAGAGGGGAGCAACTGGCGAGGCAGGAGAGGTCTGCCACGCCATATGGGAATCTCCCTGGCTGGGTGTCAAATTCTCTTCGCTGCTGCCCACAGCTCCACAGTGCAGCGGCCAACTGCTGCGCCACCAGGGAAGCCCTTCAGTGGAATCTTAAGAAGGATGGGAAACAAATTCAATTTTCTACTTTGTCATTTTGAATTCAAATTTAGCAACTATGTATAAGTGATTATAAAATAAAAGAAGCTATACAAACAACGTGAAAGAAGTTCAAAATAGTTTATGTTAATAACAAAGGAAGTCCTTTGTATTTATGTTCATTTAACAAAACACTTTCAGTTTAAGGTCTTATCAAGAATGTAAAGTTAATTTTTATTGCAATAAGCATTTTAATTTTTATTTCATAAAAGCACGGGAATGTTACATATTGGAATTTTATGTCAACCATATCAAAATGGTGGATATATTTTAAAATGTTCACTCCTATATGACATTGTTCTGAACTCATGACATAAAATGAACTATATGGCTTTCTGATCTAACTTGCTTGTGAATATTTAATAATAAAGATGAACTTACTTATAGTTGTTCATAGCACCAATAAGAAATGTATATACAGCATCTTTGTTGAAGACTTCAGATCAACTATGAGACGCTCAACGTACTATTTGTAAAAGATAATATTTTTAAAGCAGCTGTGTAAGTGGTTATTGAAGTATAAACTAGTATTATTTTTATAAGGAAGGAAAACAGGATGAGCAAAAGCATAATCACAGAAAAGCACACATTGTTCTAGGTGCACTGGCTCACATGAACACTGGTGCATGTAGATGCCGAGGCTGCAAAGTCACCTACACCTGCTTATCTCAGCCCCAATGAGGTGGAGTTGCTAGAGGATGGGTTGGAGATGCTGAAACAGTTAAAATACCTCTCTAGTTTTTTTTCTAAAACATCAAACATCAGGTTTGTTTGTTTGTTTGGTTATGCATACAAGCTGGGTGTAGGCCAGAGATATGGAGGGTGAGAGGATTCACCAGAGACAGAGTGGGGAGCAGAACAGGCAGATTGACTGACATACACTGCTGAGGGGAGCAGAGGGCGAGGCAGGAGAGAGGTCTGCTGCGCCATGTGGGAATCTCCCTGGCCGGGTATCGAACTCATGCTGCAGTGGCTCTGGATAGCTTTATAGTGCTGCGCTTAACCTATTGCACTACCAGGGAGGCCCTGATTTTTTTTTTTTTTTTTTTAAGAACAGAAATTTCAACTGTTGAGAAATGTTAAATGTTTGTTGAATTTTAAAATGGACTAGTATCTTTGATGACAAAGATATTGAATTCTTAGATTTAACTTCACAAATAGAATAAGCCGAGTTCCTGTAAACTAATGGGAGTTTGTGGTTCTAAGACTTGATAATCTTCTGGATGGTTGTCTTAGTCAGTTTGGGTTACCATAACAAAAATATCATATACTTGGCGATTTAAGCAATCATTTCTCACAGTTTTGGAGACTGGGAGGTCTAGGTTCAATGCATTGGCACATTGGGTCCCTGATGAGAATATGTTTCCAGGGCCATAGGTACCTGTCTTCTCACTGTGCTTCACATGGCAGAAGAAGCAAGAACATCCTCTGGGGTCTCTTTTATAAATATACTCAGGCTATTCATGAGGGCTCAGCTCTTAGGATCTAATCACCTTCCAAAGGCCCTACCAGATATCCTCACAATGAGGATTGGGTTTCAACAAATGAATTTTTAGAGGACTCCTTCTGTCTGTGGCAGCTGTTTATTGGATAAGTAATTTAAATTCAATTTTGGTTTCCTCTTCTGTAAAATTGGCTAGCATTACTGACCTGCCTCACAAACACATTATGATATTTGTATAGTTTGATGGAGGAAAATATCCAGGTGAGTAGATTAGCTGTCTAGATCAAAACATAAGAGATTCTGATTACTATACCTATGAATTTGCAACATTCTTTTTCCTTAAACTTTTTTTTGTGCATACAGTATTTGCAGATTAATGATATGATAACATTAGAAAAAAGTATAATTTTATATTTTCATGTAGGTAGAAATCAGAGATCTAAGTATTAAGCTTTCTTTAACAGCACAAAGGTAATGTTTACTTGAGTAAATATCAGACTTGCTTGGAGTATGCATTAATTTTGTATCATTTCCTTTTGCCTATCCGTGTTTTATGCCTTGAAAAATGAATGCTACCATAATGTTCCAAATAAGTAAAGATTTTCCTGAGGACCAGTCTTTTGGAAACAGGGCATCTATTGTTCTTTTTGGTGTGAATGGATCAAAAGGTAATCTTTCATATTCTTTCAATTTATTAAACAAAACCAGAAGTTCATCTCTTAACTAATTAAGTTTAATTTCCTACATTCCTCAGTCTCAAAAACTCTTCTGCATTTTGCAAACTATTCACTAACTTTACCCCTAGAGTTGTCATGGAAATGAGAAATCTCAAGAGGGTGAATTTAAATGATTTGGAGAAGTCTTGACATTTTTGGATTTCTTATACTGTTTCTTCCCATTTGACTTCAGGAGTAGGGGAATGGAGTGGGATTTTGATGCTTAAATTCGATCACTCACTCTTAATCTACTCCAGTGATATGTAGGTCATGACATCATGGCAATATCTAAAAGGGAAGAGAAGTAAAATTTTTATTAATAGTTAAATGTGCTCATTACATCCAAGTGCAGTACTTTTCCAGTAAATGAAGCAGCAGCAGGAGTCTTAGACTTAGAAAACCAAACAGATTCCCACTCTATTGAATCCAGTATGTTAAGAATGGATAACAGAACCGTATTGTTCCCACAGAAACCAGCCTCTGAGTCCAATTTTAGTGTGCTGAGTGTTTATTAATGAGTGCTCATGGACCATGCCAGTGGAAGGAAAGGCAAAAGGCAGGATGGAGAAGGGAAGAATTTGAGCTCTGAAGTACACCCAGTGATCACCTAGACTGACTCATTGGGAGTTCTGGAACTGGAATGTACATTCAGAATTTTTCTGAAGTGGGGTGAGATAGTAAGATTTCGACATTTCAGTATCAATCAGTTATTGGGTGTGAGCTTCCCTGAAAAGAAGAGTGACCTTGTGGGGGGGGGGGTGGTGACTATCCATGCTAAGACAGTCCCCAGAGGAGCTGACACTGAATGTTGTCTGTTGACAGCAGTCCCAGCAGTCAGTGTACTAAGTCCTTCCTTGAAGCAGGGTCTAAGCTGTGCATCCCATTGTCAACCACACCTACCCGATGCTCCAACCAGCAGACCACATGGACAAAGTTGCTGGTCTTTTTCTTGGAGGTTGCACTTAAAACCTGGAAGTCATAGAAGAAATACCCCATTGCCTGAAGGCAGGAAGAGCAGAAGAGAGTGGCTGAAACCTGATTCTTTTTTTTTTTTAAGATTTGTTTATTTATGCATACAAGTTGGGGTACAGGCCAGAGGCATGGGGCGGTGAGAGGGTTCACCAGAGACAAAGTGGGGAGCAGCACAGGCAGATCCATGGAAATACACTGCTGAGGGGAGCAGCCAGTGAGACAGGAGAGGTCTGTGGTGCCATGTGGGAATCTCCCTAGCTGGGCATCGAACTCGCGTCGCTGCTGCCGACAGCTCCTCAGCGCAGCGCTTAACCACTGCGCCACCAGGGAGGCCCTGAAACCTGATTCTGTCTTTAAGTCACCACGACCATGACCACTATTGAAATGTAGCTCATCTACACCCCAAGTTATGAGAAATATGACTTCACTCTTTCACCCTGGGGCGGGCACTTAGGAATTGAACTAACCAGTGAAAAGCATTTAGCTGATGTGTTTCTCCTATGAATGGAGACACTATGATGATTAGAGAAAAAAAATACCCTATGTGACAATCCTGCTGTCCAATCCCAAATGAATCTGATTTTATATTCTCTTTCAATTTACATGGCCTTAGTAAATCTGAAAATCGTTATTTTGAAACCAAATTAGTTTTATACACATATAGTTTATGGGCTTTCCTGAATATGGCATCTTAGAGAATGACAGTGTCTTAATGGATGGCATCCAAGTATAGTAAATTTAAGAGAATATTACATTGGAGTTGTTGGCTGAGGCTTACTATAGGGTTTTTTTTTTTTTAATTTGTTTTACTTTTTAAACTTTTATGCCTTCTAGTTAGTGAATACCCCAATTTTGGTTCTATAAAAAATATGACATCTCAGTTTTTGGGTAATGAATGTAAGCAGCAAAAATAGAGGCCATGACCTTCTTTTTTGGAGTTAGCAGTTGTCCTTTGTTGCAGGGATTATTAAGTTTCCATTTAAGTAGATTCTGCAATAATGGAAAAAGATATTGAAAGAATTTTAAAGCTGTCTTTATATGCATCCAGCCAAATATAGCTTTCAAATACTACCCCCTGGGATGTGGGCTTCACTGTTTTCAGGCAGAATATGGCCTATTGAATGTCCTTAAGAGTTATTGTGCAAAAAAGGAGAGGCCTTTTTTCTTTCTTCTTTTTTTTTTTTTTTTGAATGTGCTGAAGTTCTGATATTTGTGTGCACTGGTATAGGTAACCATGAAATACTTAAAAGCTACTTTGATTCTCAGCAACTATTAATGATATAATGATATATATGTATTTGTACACACACGCACACATATATACACATACACATACGTGTACATATATAAGTTCCAAATGCCTGCCCATATCATTTTTACAATTCTTTAAGAGTTATGACTTGGTTAGGTTGTCCTTTTCTGTCATGTTTCAAATGTTGTATCTTGAATGAGTTTGTGAATAATAAACTGAGCTTATCATTAGTAGATTAGCTGCTGCTACAAAGCCTTATGTTCAGGATGAGTTCTTTTTTACTTGTCTGAAACGTGTTTCTCTTGGAGAGCAATTACATCTGATTGACATGTTTTCATGTGCCTGCAGCCTGGTGCATTTTTTTCTTTGGTACACTAAACAGGTCTAGATCAAGGACTGATATTTTATATTTTTGTTCTTCTTGTTGTTTTCTGCTATTAACTAAAATCAGGATACCAGAGAGAAACTTAGACACTTTGTAAAGTACAACTTAAAACAAATTATAAAATATGTATAAAGGGATGTGCATTTTGTTGGGCGAGGGGAGCGTCACTAGACTATAGCCGAGCTGGGATTGCTAAAAGTCAATTGAAAGACAAGAGCATACACAGTTGGGCATGTTCATGTTAGAAGCAATTTGTGTTTCTGTATAAATGCAGGTCATACATTATTTCTTTAAAAGAGATCCATGGTGTGGTGTCATTAGACAAAATGAAGAGGTTAGAAACTTACGTTCTTGTCTCAGATCTGTTGCTAAGTTGTGTGTGCGATTTTGATCAATGCATTCAACTTCTGTGAAATTTCTTTAATAGAAAAAACAGAACTGGGTGATTTCTATGAATTCTTCCAACTGTAACATTTTGTGACAATAGAATGATTTCTTTGACATGATCTTCTACCTCAGAGAAGTGGAGAAACAAGTATGGATAGTGCCTTGTAAACAGCTCCAAGTCAACAACTTTATATACAGCTCTGGTTAAGGAGCTGATACTTCAGCTCTGTGTATTCTTTCTCCACTTTCAGACTGTAGGATCTTGGGGGACAGGCACAGTGTCTTATGTATGTTTCTGTAGATTACACTTCACTTTCCTATAATGTTGGCTCAGTAGCATCTCTAAGTGAATGGTTGACAGATGTCTATTGTGAGTGATTACTGCTCCCAACATTGAGCCAATTACTACCTTTGATTATATTTCAGGAAAATTTGTGGTATTCTGTCAATATCTCAGAATAAATAGCTTGGATTTTTTTGTAGCTCTGGGTAATTCTAATATTCAGCAAGAGATAATCTTATGTCATATCAATTTTAGTTAACCTTTCAGCAGTGTTCTGTAAATAAAGATTCTAGCCTGAGGGAGGAACCCACTTGCTGACTTTCTCACTGTCTTCTCAGGTTCTCTTCTCTCTTCTTTTCATCTTTTGCGTTTCATGTTGGGGATTATAAACAGGATATTGACGGTTAAAATTTAGGCATGGAAAACATTGTAATATGGTATGGTGTACTCAAATGAAAAGGACTCATATACCATTTTGTATGATAAAATATAATACCTCTTTTATTAGTGAAAAACCATTGCACACCTGCCAAATGTAAGTCCTTACTCAAAACACACTAAAGTACCTGTTCTGTGTCTTCTCACCGTCAGGAAATTTCAGACCCCAGGGAAGGCGGGCACAAAGAGAACTCGAGAAGTCACAGAACACCTTTACAAGGCACCACGGGAGCTCGTAGCCAGAGTAGCGCTGAAGGAAGTTTTAAATTCTGCACTCTTGCTTCATATATAGATAATCAACACTTTTTTTCCCTAGTCAAAACTGTAGCCCTTAGCCATGGTGACCCAGAATAATCATGTGATGGAAATCTCTTGTGGCTTGACATCAGGAGAAATGATTTTGCAGTTCCTTTAAAAGGACATGACCAATATACTTGTGCTTCGGATGTAATTACTGCACAGAACTCCAGATGTCAAAACGGATTTGGGTTGTGTTTCTATGCTAATATGTCTCTGCAGGGTTAATTTAAGAATACTTACTCCTTTCTCTGTTGCTCAAATTAACTGTAAGAGTGATTAGCAGATAACTGGATTGATTAATGTTTCAGTGTTTTTGTCACTTTTTAGAGAAAGCAGAATGTAGCAAATGTAGCACTGAGTACAGGAAAATTGTGATGAATAGTTTTACTTCTCAATTACTTTTAAAATTTATCCTATTTTGAGTTTACTTTGCACAAAAAAGTTTAAGATTTCATAGTCATGGTGTTTTTTTAAAATGGATAGTTCTCCCATATTTGACAAGCATTTACTAAATGTCTACTATGTACACAAAGTATTTACAAACCCTAAAATTGCAGGGAATAAAAGATATGGAGTACTGGAAGAACTGGTCTTATGGGAAAACACATTCTCTCAAGGAGCTCACAGTTTGGTAGAAAAACAGTTTCCACTAACACTAAGAATTATAAATATGAACATACTAAGAACTGTAAGCCAGAGCCAAGTGCTGTGGGAAGGCAGAGTATAAGATCCCTGAAGGCAGGAATGATTGCATCTTGTTTGAGGGCATGGCCTAGAGAGTCTGGCACAGAACAGGTGCTCAACAGATGTGTTGATTTTATGGTTCCTTCTGTGACATTTGAACTAAGCTTTGGAGGGTAAATACGATTTTCTTTATCAAGACTAGAGAAGATTCCAGGAAGATACAATAGCAGGAGCAAAAGAATGTGAATGTTTGGGTAACTGCCCACAATCCAGGGCAGCTAAAGGGTAGGGGTGTTCAGGGCAGGGCACAGGATGAGATCCATAGCAAGAAGGTGAGCCCATGGTATGAGAAACTCACAGCTATGAGAAGTGACCTTCCTGCTTCTTGCTTATTGGGAATGTCTTATGTCTTGAAAAGACAAGAGCCATAGATGAGTTGATAACACATTTTTCATGTATTTTTTAACAGTGTCTCCCCCTTAACTAGTCTGTTCATGCAATTAGAAATTGTAAATGGGGGCCTCAGCATTATGAAGCTATCTGCAGCCACTGCGGCATGAGTTCGATCCCCAGTCAGGGAGCTTCCCACATAGTGCAGCAGACCTCTCCTGCCTCGCCTGCTGCTCCCCTCAGCAGTGTACTTCAGTCGATCTGCCTGTTCTACTCCCCACTCTGTCTCTGGTGAATCCTCTCACCACCCCACACCTCTGGCCTACACCTATACAGTTCTTGTATGCATAAATAAATAAATCTTTAAAAAGAAATTGTAAATGGGAGCTCACTAAGCTGCTATGTTTTGTCGGCATGTTGAACAAATTGATCAGCATTGAATTTTTCGTTTTTCTGGAAAAGTGCAGAAGATCTGGTAATACTGGTTTAAGTTCCAGTACAGGAATACCATGAGAGCCCCACACTCACAGCCTGGGCTGTGGCCTCCCATTTCCTGTGGGAGCGCTCTGTCTGCTGCCCCCCTCATTACTGGCCTCCATTCCTCTGGGCCTTTCAGCCTTGGATTGAACCTCAGACGTGTGGCTCTGTGGAGCCCGGGGATGTGAATCAATCTATATAAACTCCTAATAAGAAAGACAAAGACATCATTCCTTTGAATTATGGGACTGTTACACATTTTATTTAAAAATCCTGTTTTTTATTTTTTTGTAAGTTAACTTTTTATGTAGTCAAATAGACTTTAGACTAAGGAAGTTCTTCTCTCTCTAGAGGCTTAAATAGATTGAATTGTTTATTCCTTGTGTACATAAGTTATGGCTGGTTTTGGTTAAAATCTTACCTTTCCTCAGAGAATGTCATATAGGTCCACTTAGATATTGAATCTATATGTCTAATGGGGTGTATAGATCTATTCTTTTCTACTGCTCTGCCTTTTCCTATACTTCTAAATAAATTCTATTAGTTTTGTGTGTTCTAATAATTTGTTATAATCAATCCCTCTCTCCTTAAAACAGTTACTGCTCTTCTGTTTATACTTTCAAATCAATTTTAAATACATTTGTTTATATTTTCAAAATAATTTAGAATCATTTGGCAAATTTCTAGAAAAAATCCACTAGTAGTTGAATTAGAATTTTAATAATTGCACTAAAATTTTAGAGAAAACCTTTTATTTTATAAAAATCAGTTTTCCATTTAGAAACACATTAGACCACTTCTTTATCTCTTAATAAAGTATCTCACTTGTCATCTAAGACATTTTCTATTAATTTATAATTTTCTTTTGGTTTGCATTTTTTTCCCGTTTCACTGGTATTTTGAATATGAGAAGAATTATCTCTTTCCATTGTGACATCAATAAAAAAGTAAAAGCTTTAAAGCTTAGCAGGAAAAAGTAAAGCTATTTACTTACAAAATACAAAGAAATAAACTATACTTTCCTACGCTGATCATAAGCCATTTCCATTCATTAAAAACAAAATAATAAATTTATTTCCTCTATCTTCACTAAAAATACCATGCAACAAGAAAAAAAAAAACTGGTTATCATTAAAAAAAAAGAAAATGCTTGTGAAATTTTTACCTTTTTCTCTTTATTAGACTTTTAATTGCATATATTCTTTAAATATTTCAACCCTGATTTTTTTGTTTTTATATCGCTGTTTTTATAAGAGTGTTTTTTAAAAAAGTTTAGTTTTTGTACAGTATATTTCAGTGACTTGAAATGAGTCAAAAACTGCATCTCGATTTTTCTCCACATTGATTAACCTCTTATTCACCAGCTTTAGACTCTTTCCAAATACTCAGGTATACTTGTCATTTTGGAATGAAATTAACTTATTCCTATTAGTACTGCATTAATATTTCTGAGATGTGAATTTCAACACATCTCTACAAATGTAACCCAATCAGACCTTTATGATGCCATTAGCCTGTAATTTTCTAGTTCTTATGAATAATGTGTAGGCCTAGACCTCATAAAACTCAGTATTTTAATTCATCTTAGGACACCTTCCCTAACAAGCATTTGGTATGCCTTAAGATATCTTTCCTAATAAGCATGTGCGTTGAGATGTTATTCTCATTCTTTAAAAAGCAATGAGTTGCAGCAGTTAATTAACTTATTATAATGTCATAAATCCTAGCGCTAGCCATGGCCACTGGCTCCTCCTCCACCTTTACCAAGAGCATTTTCATTTATGATGAATTATCCCCTGGGCACTCAAAGCAGAGTTGGTTGACCAAGCAGAACTCAGGGTCAGACACAATAGCACAATCTATACAGCAGGGATGACAAGCCTTCTACTCCCACCACTTTAAGTGCTTGGGTGCCTTTAAGCTTCAGTGGAATCAGCAGACATTGATGGCAGAATGAGGGGGCTTATCTCCTACAGATTTCAATTCTGTGCAGAGTAATCTTCAGTGTGATTTGTATGTGGGTGGTTGTGTGTATGGGGTTAGATCCCTGCCTCCAATGGTAATTAAATTGCTTATTTGAATATAACACTAAGGTATATTCAGCACTAGTAACCTTTTCCTTTTACAGATTTTTTTTTATGCAGTTTTTTACATAGAGTGAATACAAAGAAAACTGTTTTGGGTGCTTTACAATTTTTTAAAAAATTTTCTTCTTAACCTTGTCTCTATTGGATTTTAATATTTACCTTTGCTGAATGATAGTTAGTGACAAAAGTTTGAACTGCTCTCAATTTTTATATTCTTGCAACTTATAAAACTGCCCATTTTATAACATGTACTTAATTTGGTTCATTTTTAATTACCTGACATCTTGAGAATACTCATTTGTAATGGATTTAATTGCTCCATCCTCTCCTTCCTCCTTCCACTCCCCACCCACCATTTCCAAAAAACGGTTTATTAAGGTCCTAATCCCCAGGACTTCATAGTCTGACCTTATTTAGAAATAGGGCCTTTGCAGATGGAATTTGTTAAGACCAGGTCGTATTGGGGGAGGGGGAGCCCTTAATTGTGACTTGTGCCTTTTGAAGAAGACCATGTGGAGGGATAGGGGGAATGCCATCTGAAAATGGAGGCAGAGATTATAGCTGTGGTTACCAGGCAAGGATGCCAGGGGCTGCTGGCAACCACCAGAAGCTAGAGAGAAACATGGAACAGATTCTCAGAGTGTCTAGTAGGAACCAACTCTACATACACCTTCATCTCAGACTCCTCTCCTCTAGAACTGAGAGAGAAGGTGTATCAGGAAACACACACCATCCTATGTACATGCTGATGGGTGCACTTCAGTACTAATCCAGCCACTTTATCAGGTACAGACTGCGTAGCCTTGAGTCAGTCATGGAACCATTCTGAACATCAGTTCTTCATCCCTAAAATCAGAGTACTGTTTTAACTTTGAGCAAAGGAAAGTTTGTAATGTGCTCCTTCAAACCACTTGATTTTTTTCTTTCCACTATTCAATTTTCAATGTGTTTATTAAGCCAAATGTAATGAAAAAGGCAAATTAGTGTCCCCGCCCCCAGTTCTCTTCTATACCAAAGTAGCTCCTATTTAGAATTTTAAGTTACAATTTTAATTTATAATTTTCAAGTTACAATACAAATACCTGTGAGGTCCTTTGGATAACTGCAAAATAATTACATGAGTAGGTCAGATGATATTATCATCATTTTAAAGATGAGGTAACTGGGGCTTTCAGTGATGAGATTAATGAATTTACTTATTCAAGGTCATGGTGACCCAGTTTTCAAATGCTTGATTTTTGATCCCAGACTTTCCAACTCTATTCTGCCAGAATCATAGAATGTTTAAAGTGGTAGGGCCCTTTGAGATCATTACCTTTGAAGCATAAATGACATTTGAGTTATTGATAGCTCATGTCTTTGTTATCAAGAGTTTAATGTATTTCACCAGAAACATTTTTTTGAGCTCTCTGATTTACTGTTCGTCTAAACTAATTGTATATTTCTCTTATAAAATTCATCAGTTAAAAAATCCCTAACATAAACATTTATTTAATACCTACTGTGATCCCAATATGATTCTATTCACTAAGTATTCAGTAGTGACCTATGTCTTTTCATTGTATAAATATTATTGATAGTAATAAAGCAAGTGTTATATATCATACTTGTCACATTTTAAAATAATTAAAGTGAAAAATAAGAATTTCCTAATTATCTTTTCAGCTTTCTTCTGGGCATGAATTATATACATTCATCTCACCAGTTTGTCATTCATGGTTTTTTTTTTAACTTAAGTAATAGGTTTTTATGATCTCTTTCCATATTATTTGTACTTCAGTTATGATATCAGAGCTCTTTGGTTTTCCTTTGCATCAGTAGTAAGAAAGCCAAGACAGACCTAGTTCATGAATTGAGTTTACTTTTATCTTTATATAGCCTCTAACTGGCACCTAAAGAATTAATGTTTAATATTCTGACAAGTCGAATACCATTTCTGACAGTGGGTTATGCAGTTTTATACAGCATTGTTGGGTTGTGAAGGTCTTTTTCTCACCATGAACATTCAGCTCCATTATGCCCTTTTTCAGACTGCCTTTTGCTTTCCTTCGTCTGACTTTCCAATGCCTGTGGCCTTAGGGACAACTTTTCTTCATTCAATACTCTTACCAGGTTGTTCAGCTGGACCTAGAATTCTGTAACTGTGTTTACTGTTCTGCAAGTTGAATACTATTTTCTTGCCAGACATTTTGCAACACTGTTTAGGCATTTAGGAACAATTAAGTAAATTGATTACAAGTGTTCCTAGGTCAGGTGAAGATGACCACAAAAGATAGATTTAGATATTTATGACCTCATAGAGAGACCTTGTCAGAGATACAGAAACAAAGAGAAAGATGGGCAAATATTATTTGGTAACTAGTTAATAAAATTACCTTCTTAAAAAAATATTATTGCTTTTTCTGACTATCACAGTAATACATGTGCATCATAAAAAGACTGTGTGTGTGTGTATAGATATATATATATAGACACATATGTGACAAGGAAGTAAAAAATTATATAATCACATATCTAGAAATAACCATTGCTAGGCATTTTGATATATATTCTTTTAGGCTTTTTTCTATGCATATTTCACCTAAAACAAACCAGAACAAAACAAAAGTAAGATCATGCTCTGCATATTTTGCAGTCTTCTTTATAGGCTTAATATAGTGTGGCTATTTTGTCACATCAATAAATAAAGATTTTCATCATCATTTTTAGTGGTTATATTTTATGAACAGACCATCACACATTTAGCATTCAAGCCCCTTTAATGGCCATTTATGTTACTTAGAATTTTAAATATTGCAGTAAATTTTAGGATAAATATTACTGAAAAAAATGTCTTTACACATTAGTCTGTTTAATCTTAAGGATAAATGTTAAAAAGCATAATAGTTGTGAGGGACCTTCCTCCTCTCCTCATCTCTTAGAAAATTAAGGCCAAACTTATTAGCATGCCTATAAAATCTTTCAAAATCTAATCTGAACCTATTACTCTTCTAGATTTACATCATTACCCCAAAATGTACACTTCACTGACTCACACTTTTTTTAGAAGCCAATGTACTTCCATATCTTTATTCTTATTTCCTGCTGTTCTTTCAGTTTGAAATTCTTGCCCACAGTTTTCCTGTTCTATTGAATTTATAATTATCCTTTAAGCTTAAATGGTATTTCTCCTCTGTATCTTTTTCTAGTTACACTAAGTAAATTTAACTTCTCCCTCATCTGCATTCCTGTATAATCATTATTTGTTGGATTGTGGTGTTTTTTGAAGGTGTTTCCCTTTATTATTTAATTGTCAAATCTTTATTTTTTAAAGATGTATTTTTTATTTTTATATACAAGCTGGGGTACAGGCCAGAGGTGTGGGGCGGCGAGAGGGTTCACCAAAGACAGAGCGGGGAGCAGAACAGGCAGATCAGAGATATACTGCTGAGGCGAGCAGCGAGCAAGGCAGGAGAGGTCTGCCGCGCCATGTGGGATTCTCCCTGGCTGGGCGTCGAACTCGTGTCGCCGCTGCCGACAGCTCCACAGTGCAGTGCTTAACCGCTGCGCCACCAGGGAGGCCCCTAATTGTCAAATCTTAATATTGCATTTACTAAATGCCAAATTTTGTGTTAGATGAGCAAACCAGTTTCTCCTACCTTTCTAAAACCCATATCCTTGTACAGTTTAGTAATATTTTCATTGCAACCTTGCTTATGATGTTAAGAATCTAGAAGCAGCTATGTATTTAAGAGAGAATTTGTTCATTAAATTTTTGTTCATTCCCATAACAATGCAATTTTCAGTCTCTACCACTAAGTGTCATGGACGTGGAAGTTGGCGTGACTGTAGTTTGGGTCAGCCTTAAGATCATAAATACTTTCCTCTTATTGGTTAATAATAATAAATCATTAGTGGCTGCTTGGACTGTGTGTCTAGAGTGGTTGAAGTACGTTCTGTTTAGTGGTTTATTACAGGCCTGGGAACATAGGTATCAGCCATGTTTGGGCTTGGGGCACTTGTCTCCTATAATTACAAAGGGTTTGGGCACTTAAGAGAGAAAGAGAAGACTGGCTAGGGAGAGAAGATGGAGATAGGTAGGGGTGGGGACAGGATTTCAAGGGCCTTGAATGTTGTACAAAGCTCCCTGAATTTTTCCATGTTAAGGAAGAAGATAAAAGGTTAAGTTGTGTTATTGTTTCTAAACATCCACCCAGTAACCTTCCATTAAAGTTAACAGCAAAATGACTTTAAGCTCTTCAGTTGATTGCTTATTCTACCTTGTTGACTTAGTAGATGGTGTCCTGTCCCATATTCTTGCCATCCCTCTCCTGGCCAAACACATCTGGCCTTTCGTTCTCTCTGCCAGATTACTAATAATCTAAGTTATATTGATATACTTTGTGGGGCCTAGTGTGGACTGGCCTAGTGTGTGAACATAAATTGGCTTTTTCTAGATACTATGAGAATTATTATTAGGAACATTACTGAATGGACAGCATTTTACGTTTGTTCCTTTAGGCCTAAAAGGATGTCTGTAAATAGGATACCTATATTTCTTGATTCACTGGGAAGAGTCTCAGGTTAAGTCTGTTGTCTTGCATACTACATAATAATAACCACTTTAGTCCTGCCATAGAAAGTTCATTTGCCAACAGTGTAAATTTTTCGATGGATATTAGAGATATTTGTGAGTAGGAGGCTTTTTCAGATCAACTTGAACAAAATAGAACAAAACGTCTCCAGTAAATCCTTATGTCAAAAGAAATAGTAAACTAATTGGCATGGTTAGAAATTAGGCTTTTATTGATGGGGAGGGGAATCTATAGAACAAGAAGGGTGATAAAGTATTTGTAATATGGAAGTACATCTTATTAAAATAGTATATTGAATCATTTAAATTAAATCATACTTGCTATAATGTCATAGTAAATACTTTGTTCTTTGGAGAAATTCTCAGTATTGATTCAAGATTATTAAAAAAAAAGTCTAGGAAGCTCATGGATGTTTTTGACATTCCTTGTCATATATTAGCATAAAACAATAATTACCAGATTATATGACATTCTCAGGAATAACTCTTAAGAGCCTTGAAATCGAAGTCACTCCACCAGTATCAATAGATTCAATGTGTGGCTTAGCTTTAATTGCACTTAGGAGAACCTATTTGTTTTTAGCATTTGAAAGCAAGTCTAAATTGTGTCCAGTGGGGGCACTTAGAGTAGCAGGCTTTGGCACCTGCCTCAGGTAAGGGAAGTCTTTGTTTATTTCATTAGCACTTGATGCTTTGACAGAATATGGCTTTCCACTTACTGCAAGAAGAGCTGCCAGCCATCCCTGCTGGGAAAAGCTAGTATGGGTCTAGCAATGAACTTTTGAAAGAAGTTATTATGCCTTATATGGTTGATCTCCCATGCAAATAAAAGAAGCATTTCATACTGTAGCTAAATGGAATTGGTATTTCATCCAATGTAAATGTACGCCAGCATGCTTTCTGGTTTTTATCAAACACGGCATCTCTCTCCAAAGTAGATTCCAAGTTCATTGGACTGTAGGGCAGCTGCAAGGCAGCACTGGAGTACTGTGAACTCATAGATCTGCATAGATACAAAAAGGAATCAATCAAACTAGCATATGTTTACCAGGAAGATGTGAAGGCAGATTCCAGGGATCCAGCCTCAAAAAGCCTGTAAATCTGAGATGGAGGTGTCTTCTTTAACCAGTGGTGTCATTGTGATGCAGAGAATCAGCAGTTTGTTATAAGGAACATCCTTACACTTTCTCTCCAGTTCTGAACCAAGCCTCCTGAGAGAAGAAAAGTAGTAGTAGATATGGTCACTCCTCTTAAAGGAGCTTAGAAATGCAGTTATCATAATACTAATACTAATTTTTATTAATACTAATTATTATTAATATTAATAATACTAATATTCATTGTGCTATTCCTCAAGCACATCAGGCATACATTGCAGCAGAGCTTTTGCATTGCTGTCTCCTCTGCATAAACCATTCTTCCTCCAGATGCTTTTTAGACCCACTCCTTTATCTCCTTCAGGTCTGCAGTAAGGGGTCATCTTCTCAGAGGGTCCTGTCTGCATCTATAGTCACAGCTTCAACATTCCTTATACTCCCATTGTCCTGAGTTTTTTCTCTAACACTGAAACCATTTGAAGGCATATCAATTTAATAGTATATATTTTTACTTATTTGTCTATATCTGAAATGGACTCTAAGCAGGCAGAAGGGTCTGTCAGTTTTGTTCACTGCTAAATATCCAGTGTCCATATGTCCTCTAAAACATAATAGGCACCTAATAAACACTTTCTCATTGAGTGAATAATAACTTTATCAAGCACTTGTTGTTTTAAGGGCTTCATGTGAAATCACTTAATTACTCCCAAGGAATCTAGGAGGTAAAAACTATGATTATATTCATTGCAGATAAGGAAACTGACACAGAATATTGCAAGAGGTCCATCAGGTGATACATGTTAGAGCAAGAATTTAAATCTGGGTAATCTGATTATGGATCTTATCCTCTTACCCATATGCTCTACTAACACAGATACTATCTGTAATGTTCTCTTTGTGGAAAATTTAGAAGCAGAGCTCTTAGGTTTGTTTTCTTGTGACATTTGCAAAAAGCTGAAGGCAAAACACTGAAGCAAAGGTTAACGGGGGAAATTCTATAGATCTTCAGCTCTCACTTTCTGATCTGGGGTGATCTTTGTCTCAGCAGTTTGGTGTTATTTTTAAAGAGTCTGAATTTTTAGAGTAAAACCAATCTGACATTTGTAGCTTCAGGGTTGACCAGAAATTTGCTAGGCATAGGAGTGTTATGGGGTCCCAACCCAGACTGACCTGGAACCCCAAGAATAATAGGGGGGAATCTATCCTTCCAAGGTCTTTGCCAACAGATTGGATTGCTGCTTGGATAACTGGACTGGTTGATTTAACCAATATGGGTCCTCTAAGTGTGTGCCAACCTCATCTTTTACTACCCCATGTATGTCTATCCCAAACCAGGGTGTTTAATCAAAGAGAACTTTACCTCTGCTTTTCAATTCTTGTAATATTTTAAGATTACCTGACTTCTGACCCATAAGATGATGATGATGATCTCAAGGGTCCTAGAAAACTCAAAATACTACTGGAATTATGTACATTAGGAGAAATTTGCAGACTCTTGATCATTCTACCTAATCAACCACACATGAACAATAACATACCAACTTACCACTCCTGGAAGAATATATGCTTTGTGCATGTAGTTGATTGATACTTATATATGACCCTGAATCTATATTGTTTTGAATCATTAAGGAAGGCGTACTTGGTTATTGAATAATGAAATTTATTCTATTTTTCAAATTTATTAGTCTTCTTCAATTCATTTAGAGGCCTTAAAACTATTTGATTTTACCTTGATGGAAAGCCAACCAGTGTGATTGACTTAACGTAAACTACCCTGTAGGAAAAGAAGAGCATGGGTCTTGAAATTTGAAGTGTGTAACCCAGAGCCCTCTATGTCAGCTTCAAATATCATCTAAAATTTCTAACAATCATTTAGCACATTCAGAAAAAAAGCCTATGTAAACCTCACCCTCCACTGAGCAATATTGCATTTGTAAAGATAATATTAATACAAAATTTTAATGCACTGTGGATCATTATCTGGCAGCAGACCAACAGTGGAGCATAAAACATTAACAACTAGAAGGGGGTTCTGAGTCCTTGGAGTTTCTAATTGTTGTTCATTACAAAAAGCCACCAAAATCATCTTGAGCCGATTCATGGAGAATTAAATAGATTTAGTTTAATAAAATCTTCAGGTTTCTGAATAAATTATGAATGCATCTTGACTGTTAGAAGGATACATTGACATTAGGAAATGGTAATGAGCAGATATTCAAGAGGGGGGAAAACCCTTCTGATGATCATTCCATTGGAAACTGATTAAAAGCTGATGAAAGTTTTTTCATGGGTAGATGTGCAACAAGTCACGAGTTGTGGACTTTAATAATATATTTTCTTCTCAAGCAATAACACAGCAATTAGGAGATGCTCATTGAGGTAGAAATAATGGTAACTGCTGTGCAGATTAGGTTTGCTAAAGGGAGCTCTCAGACATACACTAAAACAACATATTCCAGGTTCTTGTTGGTGTGTAATTTGTACTTTATTTACTTATCATCTCAGTTAAAGAGGACTCCTGGCATAATGAGGCTACATAGAATAGTTTAAGATGCTACAAATTATAGAAAAGATAAATCTAATGATTACCTATTCTAATGACAGTGCAATCTTGTCTTTCCTCATGGGGAAATTGTATGGTTGTGAGAAGCCCATGGCTGGGGAGAGCGCCATGGTACAAATGTATTCATTATTTTTCTGTCTGCTTTTCTTCTGCCTGGTTGTTCATGAAAGCTAGGTAATTCATTCGAGCAGGAACCACTTACCTAATGGTTCACAAACCTTTCGCTGATGCTACAGTGCCTGTAAGCAACCTGGCAAATACATAAAAATAATATGCTGGAAAACAGGATGGAAAATTTTCAGCAAGGGGAGAATTACCTACAACGGTGTTACCAAAATAAGGAAAAAGAGGATTGGGTGAAAATAGCATATTGCCACCTCATTTCTATTTACCCTAATTGCCTTGAAAGTAAACACTCATGAAATACACATAGTGAAACTTCAGAATAGACCATTTTTCTGAGGATTTCTACATTCATTGGGGGAGAAAGCTGGAGGAAATGGAAGATTCAAGCAAAGTCTTGAGATTCACGATTTGTTTGAGTAGTAAGTCCAAATTGCGGAAGACAAAGATTATTTTTCTTTTTCTTAATTGTATCTTGCGCCCCAACAAATGGAATTTGTTTTCATGAGAATCTCCCTTCCAAGAATCTCCCAGCAAAATACAGAAGGACTTAGGAAAGTAAATTACAATAAGAAGCTTACCTTCGTATAGGGGAAGTTGATTGGGAGAAGTCTCTGAGTGACAAATAAGTAGCTTGAGTGAAACATGTGTATTGTAATGTACTTTTTTATTTTCTGTGAAAGAAAGATGCAGCCAAACTTCTGGTAGAAAGCCTAGCATATATTTTCTCTTGGTGAAATTTATTTTTTACTTTTCAATTTTTAATTTTTTTAGCCAAGATATGGAAATGACTCAAATGCCCCAAAACAGATGAATGGATCAAAAAGTTGTATATATACATAATGGACTATTACTCAGTGATCAAAAAGACAAACTCATACCATTTGTGGCAACATGGATGAAGCTGAAAGGGATTATGCTAACCAATATAAGTTAGAAGGAAAAGATAAATAGCGGATGCTTCACTCATATGCGGAATATAGAGAAACCAAATAAAAGGTCAAGAAAAAAACAAAACTTGCAAGCTAACCATAGATCTGACTCACACAGAATTTGGGGGAGGGGGCTAAATACACAAGGGACTATGGTGATGGTTCTCTGGTGCTATGGTGGTGGGAGAACTATGGGGACTACACCTGAGGGGAGAAACCAATTACTGTACAAAAATGAACAATGATATAAGAAAATAAGTTTTAAAAATTAAAAAAAAAATTTAACTCTGCACTAAACACCTTCTTTGGCGCCCCCCTCATTTGAAATTGGTGTTAGGGTATACTTCTATTTGTGTGAATTACTAGTGTCTTATTTGACAGTGTGACTCAGACTGAAAGCTGTCCTTTTTATGTCCTTAAAGGTAGAAAATATGTTCACTTCATTCAGGTATCACTCAGAGGTGGGTGGAGCACAATTCCTGACTGTCTCACTTCTTTGCACTCCTGAGTCCAGGGTAGGTATTGCTAATTAGCATGGCATTGCCTCAGAATCTTTGCCAGCCAGCACTCCAGTAAGGCATTGCCTACTAAAAACAGGCACATTATGTGAAGCCATCAGCTACCCTGCTCTAATTCAACTCTATGTTAGAGTCAGGGCAACATTGTCCTGAGCTAGACTGTGTTCTTGGCCTGTTACTCATTTTTATTTCTGGTCACTTTGACAGTTCAAGAAGGGAACCAGTTCTGGGTTTAGTGTAAAAAGACCCACATACGCTTTTCTCTAAGGCATAATAAATTAATTGCTCTGAAAACCCTCAAACCTAGCAACTTAGTGCTATTAAGGTTTATTACTCATTCAGATCCTAGACGAGCCCTATATGACAATGCAGATCTGTCCCATGCACTCTATTCTATAGTGGTTCTGCCTTTTCCTGGAGCTTGGAAATCCTCTCTTTGTTCCTCTGTGTTCGTCCTCAGAGGTTGAAAGACAGAACTAGACTTCAAGGGAAATTTGTGGGAAATGTAGCTGTGAGTCAAGGACAGGGGTCACGACATTTTTTCTGTAAAAGGTCAAGTAGTAAATATCTTGGGCTTTGTGGACCATAGCGTCTCTTTCTCCACTACTTTACTATTTTGTAGGACAAAACCAGTTCCAATCAATATGTAAATAAATAGATGTGACTCTTTTCCAACAAAACTTTATTTACCAAAACAGGCAGCAGACTGCTTTTGACCAGCAAGCCCCAGTTGCCAACAGTTGGTCTAGGACGAAAAGGATATTGGTCAGCACACACAGTAGAGTCTTCTATGGTAATCCTGCTAACTGTGGGACCTTGGGCAAGTGACTTATCTGCTCTGAGCTTTATTTTTCTAATAAGTTTAAAAAAAAGTTATCCCATCTGCCTTGACTTATCTGTGTTATTGTGAAGATCAAATGGGATAATAAATCATTAGTACTTTGTAAACAGTAGGACAATGTGCATATTCTTTTCAGAGTGCACAGGAATGCCTGTGAAAGATCTGTAACCCTTTGCTTTCTAGACTTGGGAGCCCTCATATATTGGAAGAAAACAAAGGAAGAACACTATTATTGTTTTAAGATTCTAGAGGATTAGTTACAATTACTCTCAAAAATTCAATGGACATAAACTAATCCAATTCTTGGTTTATTCTTTTCACGAAAGCTCCAGCTTGTATCTAACTTGAATATTTGATAATGTTAGAAAAATAAATCAGTGATTGATTACATTAGACAACCAAGGAGAGGAAAAAAACTCATTTAGAGGACTTGTTACAGCTGCAACTGGAATTCCTTTGGAAATGATTTTTGTAATAATAAAGCAAATTTATCATTATATTAAAGTATGTGATTTTGTTAGGGCTGCCATATCAAAGCATCACAGACTTAAACAACAAAAATTTATTTCTCACAGTTCTAGAGGTTAGAGTTATAAAATCAAGGTTTGGGTAGGGTTCATTTTTTTCTGAGGGTCTCTCTTCTTGGTTTGTAGATGACAATTTTCTCCCAATGCCTTCACGAGGTCTTCCCTCCGACTCTCTGTGCCAATCTCCTGTCCTTAAAGGCATACCAGTCAGATGGGATTAGGGCCTGTCCATATATATTTCATTTTACCTTAATTATTTCCCTCTCTGTAAAGAATCTACTTTAATTATAGTCACATTTTGAGTTACTGGGAGTTAAACTTTCAACATATGAATTTTGAGAGCACACAATTCAATCACATAACACAAAGTTCTTGCTTTTGCTCGTGGGAGTTGAGAAACTCCCTTAGGATGCTAAACAGGTTGACTTGTTTTTTTTCTCTGAGGTATGTATCTTTCAAGTTGCTCCTTTCCCCTTAACTACGGTTCTTTATTCCCCTTTTCTCCTTGTGTCTCTTCATATTCCTAAACTTTAATGCACGAATCTTCCAAAAATGGAGTTTAGACTAAGAGAGAACAAAGAGAAGAACATTTGATTTTCTGTCCTGTTTTTACTTTTCTCTGTAGTTTGTCTTGTTGACTAGAGTAGCTTGAGTTTGAAGGACTAGCTCCTAGGAAATGAAAAGAGTGAAAGTAGATATTAATTGGTATTAAAATTGAATGTATTTATATCTCTCTACTGGAAGATGGAGCTATTCTGTGTATATTTCCTGACTTAATCATTTTATGCCTATATAGTAGAGACACAATATAAGATCTAAAATTAGTTTTATAGGTATTAATCAATGATTGAAGGCACTTTGAAGATGAAAAAGCATTTTATGTGGAAGAACAAGGCAGTATTACTAGTATTATGACAGTTAAAAAAAGGCATCAATGTGGCATGCTGGTCCTTCCCAACTGTATGGAATATTCATTCTTAATGTCTTATAATGCTCAGATTTCACTCTTTATGATTCTGTGTTATCAGAGAAAGAAATCAAGAAGTCAAGACAGCACTCTAGTAATTAGAACTATATGTGACCTATTAAGCCTAGGTCCTATATGGTGACTTTCAGATATACAGTGTCATAACTTAGTGATAACTTTGAGTTTGTCATTTTAAACCATCTATAGTCTCTTCATATTTTAAACTCCTTCTGTATTCATGCAACACATTCCCCCCTCCCCTCCAGGCATTGTGCTAGGGTCTGGAGATGCAACTGTTAGGTAAAAATCGATGTGATAGAATGGAAAACATTTTTGAAACTATGTGTCTGATAAGGGTCTAGCATTCAGAATATATAGAGAATTCTTACAACTCAATGACAAAAGACAAGAATCCAATTAAAAGATGAGCAAATGACTTGAATTGACAGTTCTTCAAAGAAGATATGAAAATGGCCAATAAATGTATGAAAAGTTGCTTACCACTAGTCACTAGGGAAATGCATATCAACACACCCATTAGGGTGGCTATAATAAAAAAAAAAGGAAAATAACAAGTATTGAACATGTGGAAAAATCAGAATCCTCCTATATTGCTGGTGAGAATGTAAGATGTTATAACTATTGTGGAAAACTTTAGAGGTTTCTCAAAAAGTTAAACACAGCATTACCGTATCTAGTAATTCCACTCCTCAGCACATCTCCAAAAGAATTGGAAATGGGTTCCCAAACAAATACCTTTCCATTAACATCAATATAAGGACTATTCACAGTGGCTAAATGTGGAAGCATCCTAATCCCATTAGCTGATGAATGACTAAATAAAATGTCTTAGACCCACCCAATAGAATACTATTCAGTCAGAAAAAGTAGTAAAGTACTAAAACATGCTTCAACATGTATGAAATTTGAAAACATGCTAAGTGAAAGAAGTCAGACACAAAAGATCACATATTACATACTTCCATTTATATGAAATACTATAATATGTAAGTCTATAGAAGCAGGAAACAGATTACTACTTGCCATGAGCTAGGATCAGGGGGTAGTGGGGAGTAAAAACTCTTTAATAGGTTCCGTGGGGAGATAGACATTAATACATATTAATCAAGTTATTCTATAAATAAATAAATATAAAATTATAGCTCTTTAGTGCTGTTATCTACACTCAATCTCTATTTCATGCCTCCCAGCTGCCTGAAATCTGCCTGGCAACCATATTACTTACCCTGTTCTCCCCAAGGTGGGCCAAGGACCTGTCATTGTTAAATTGAGCAGACACATTTTATTTTATTTTATTTATTTTTTAAAATATATATATTTTTATTGTTATTTATATCTTTTACATTTTGTATTCCCCTTGGGTAACCCACCACCAATTCACCTGTGATCCATCTCTGTGGTCCCTTGTGTCCTTTTCTACTCCATTTTGTGCCCTTATCCTCCCCTACCCTCCTCCCTCCTAGTGTCTCTCTCCTATTTGGTTTCCCTATAGTGCTGTTATGAATGAAACCATTCGATAGTTTTCTCTTTCTTTCTGGCTTATTTCGCTGAGTATGATCCCCTCTAATTCCATCCATGTCGCTGCAAATTGCATGTGTTTATCTTCTTTGAATGCTCAGTAGTATTCCATTGTGTATATGTACCACATCTTCTTGATCCAATCATCTATTTTTGGGCATTTGGGTTGCTTCCATGCCTTTGCTATTGTGAACAGTGCCCCAATGAACATACAGGTACATGTATCCTTTTGGATTAGTGTTTTTGAGCAGACACGTTTTAGTTCCTATTTTGCTTAACCTTTTGGCAGAATTTGATACTGATGGTAATTTTCTTTCTTTCTTTTTTTTTGGTTTTTTTTGAAGATTTATTTATTTATGCATCCAAGAGCTGGGTTATAGGCCAGAGGTGTAGAGGGGTAAGAAGATTCACCAGAGACAGAGTGGGGAGCAGAACAGGTAGATTGGCTGAAATACACTGCTGAGGGGAGCAGCGGGCTAGACAGGAGAGGTCTGCTGTGCCATGTGAGTCAGCTCCCTGGCAGGGGATTGAACTCATGCTGCAGATAGCTTCATAATGCTGAGACTTAACCCCTTGCGCCACCAGGGATTCATTCCCTTGAATGATTCTTTCTTTTCTTGAAATACTCTACCCTCTGCTTAGATGTCATCACACTTTCTTTTTTAATATAGAGTCTAAAGGTGAATGTTGTTTATTTCATCTGCTGTTTTTTCACATTTGAATGAAATCACACAGTGTTTGTCTTTCTCTATCTGACTTATTCCACTAAGCATAATTCCTTTTAGGTCCATTCATGTTGCAACTGGCAGGAATTCACCTTTTTTAAAAAAGCTGAAGAGTAATCTATTGTGTATATATAACATATCTTGTTTATTCATTTTTCAATCGATAGGCAATTAGGTTGTTTCCAGTTCTTGGTTATTGCGAATAGTGCTGCAATAAACATGGAGGTACATCCATCTCTCCAAATTAATGTCTTTGTGTTTTTCAGGTAAATTCCCAGAAGTCATCAGTTTCTTAGTTCTCATCTCCCCGCCTCATCTTTCTTCCTAGAATCCTTGGTGGACTTCTTTCCTATGTAATGATGTCCCTTAAATGATGATCTTCCTTCCACAGCTTTAGCTCAAGGAATCCTACTGCTAGGCCACCATCCATGTCTACAGCTTATCATTGCCTATGTCTGAGGAATGACTAATGTTTCTATTGCCTCTATTAATAACATATAGAATTCTTTTGCCAGCATTGCTCCTCTAAGACTGTGGTATAAAAAAGAGAAACTACTCTCATAACAAGCCAAGATAAAACTTAAGAACAATGTGATAACATTATGCTAGAGTAGAATTCAGTATATGTTGGATTGACTTTTGAGAAAATTTTCCTTTCTGATCATTTTATTAATAAGGACCTTAGTTATTGGTGGATTCTCCTATGAGACGGTCTCCTGCTTCACTCAGGACAGTGCCACACTTAATTGCTGGAAGGTGAATGAGAAATCAGACTGCCTGCTAGCTTTTTAAATAATTGGTTCTTTACCATAGAAATGTTGGCTTCCTCTTGTCCAGCGTTTGTCTGAACTCAGGAAGTTCAGGAAAGAAACATCAACATTCTTTTAGCTTCTTGCTGACTGCAAATGATGGAAAGTAGTTTACAATAGAGAGAAGGCTGCTTGTGTAGCTATGAGTCATTCCTGCCCAGATCTCCTGTGACTCATTTTCCTTCATTAAACTGAGCAGAGTCAATAGCCCTTCAGTTTTCTGAACAGTAGATCTAACTGCACTAATGACTGGATGTTGAACAAGTTTAGCTACGTTCTAATTTATTTATTAAGCAACAGTAAAACAAGTATAAAGTACCCATCAATGGGTAATGGGAGGACATTAGTGTTTTTGCTCATGATTTAAGTCTAAAACACTGTTCATTTTAGATGAAAATAAGGCTGAGCTAGCTTGTCAGCCTAAGAAAAAACTCAATTTTTGAGACTCCCTCCTATTTTTACATCTTGTGCTAAACTGATAGCCATTTGAGAAGTCCCGTTGACTTGGGCCTCCTGTCGATGTCTCCATGTCCATATATTTACACCACACTCCACTGTTTTCCTGACTTGGTCCTCCTCTACACCAACCCCCTTCTTGGTCATTTCTTTTTTTCTACCTGAATACTTTGTCTGTTTGTCTCCTTGCTCCTCATCCAGCATTCTACTAAAAATCTATTGATTTGTGTTTTAAAACCTAATGACTCTAATGTGCTAGCCTTCAATCCAGTCCTCTTATCCCTAATAACATTTTAAAAACTACTTTTAAAACTATTTTTGTAGTGCCCTTGAATAGCACAAAAATCATTAATGCTGAACTTTAGAAGAGAAGTTAAGTGTCTGACATTGGTATTACAGGAGAGTTGGGTTATCTCTGCCATTCACTCACTAAGTAGCTTTGGGGAAGCTCTTTGAATTTTCTGAACCTCATGTTTCCTTATGTGAAAAAGAGGGATAATAATAATAGTTTGTGGATTAATGAGGTAATATATGTGAGAATATTTTATTGATGTGAATGATACAGTTTTCTATCATGGATCATGATAAGTCTTGTCAAAAAGTATTTGGGAAATTTCCTGGCTACTAATAATCTTTGGAAAATTTTGAAACAATATAGTCACATTCCTTGATGATGATGATGATGATTTGTAGACAAAGCAGAAACCAGTTTAGGGAGAAATTGAACTGCTTAGTTTAAATGTGATTAATTTATATTCACTTGTGGGTAAAGAGAGGGCCCATTTATGATATATCTAGCCTTCTTATTCCAGTGCCTAGAGCCTCCTAAAGACTCATATATGGTGATAGTTACTATTAGTTCAACACAGGTGGGAGGAAATACTTTTGAGGGTAATTGAGTTTTAATTGTCCTTCAGAACTGTCATTCTTTCAAAGGCTATTCATCACTACTATTAATAAGTAATGCCTTACTATTCTACACTTCTTTTTACTTACATGTATTATTTTCTTTAGTCCTGAAGACCCTGTTCTTTTCTTGTTTATGTTCTTTATCATTTATAATAAGGGGAGATGCAGAGATAGTCACCATATCATTTCTTATCCAAACTTGACTGGCTTGGGAATAATAGGGGACATTACGCTAGGATTGGTCTAGGCAAACCAAAATGCTTGCATACCTTATTCAGAGAAATTATGAGCGTTCCAAAGTCACCTATGTTGAAGAGCCAGATTTGGAACCAAAAGGCAAAACTTTTAATGATTCTGTGTAAGGCTATACTAGATTTTTTCCAGGGGGATGGTATTATGTGGAAAATTAACCCCTTCATGTCCATGTTATCATTACATGAACAGTATAGATAATGCTGTCACATCAAGTAGGTTCTATCCTGTCCTGCTAATGTGCTGGGTTGACCACAATGACAAGGCATTACAATTGTACAATGTGTTTCCCCTCTTCTTGATTAATTCATATCGAATTCTCATGAATCATTTATCTATTGTAAGAGAAAACACTTCAAAGATCAATGACTTATAAAAACAATAATCTTGCTCATACATGGTTTCACAGGTCTACACTTTGACTGGACTCAGTGGGGTAGTTCATTTACTGGTCTCAACTGAGGTCACTCATGTAGCTATGGTCATATATGATAGCCCAACAGGCCTGGGTAGCCTTCAGTGGCTTCTCTCTATGTGTAGCAATTGGTTCTCAATGAACGTGGTTGGTGAAATAAGCCTAACTGGAATGGCTCATCTTTGCCCTGCATGCCTTCTCAAGCTCAAAGAGACTAACTCGGGCCTTTTCACAAGGTTGCAACATCACTTCAAGAGAATGACAGCAGAAGCTTCATATTCTCTGGAAACACAGATGGGAGGAATTTATGGCTAATTTTTGCAATCTATTATAATCATCTATCAGTGCCCATCTTAGGCAGTGAGGGCACAAAAACTGATCATGGTATTCATTTGCACGTGAGAGATAGTCAAGGAGACAGCAATTCCAATGGAAAGTGAAAAGTGCTTTGACAGAGGGTACACATGTTGTTCTGGGAACACTGGAGTAGAATTAGTAGCCAACTCAAATTGGCAAATTACTGCTGGCCCTTTGGACCAGAGAGTGTTTATTTTCATCATTCTTATCATCTTATCCAGGATATAGGAGTTAGAAATGAAGACCCTTGAATGATTTTTTCACTTCACTATTCCCTATATCCACCACTTATAAGTTTGAGGGTAAATTGGTAAGAGAATGAGGAGAAGGTGTTTGGGTAAGTGGTTGAGCTCCTCCCACTCTCCCAGATTCATCTGATGAAACTACCTCCCTGATCCCTTGTGGGATGGTATTAAGAAGTAGGACCTTTGGGCGGTAATCAGGATTAGATTAGATCATGGGATTAGTGCTTTTATAATAGTTCAGGAGAGAGGTTGATTCCCATCTTTGCTCTCTACCAGGTGAGGATACGGCAAGATGGTAGTCTGACATCTGGAAGAGGGCTCTCACCAGAACCTTCCTATACTAGCACCATGATCTCGGACTTCCGGTCCTCAGAATTAAGAGAAATAAATGTCTGTAGTTTATAAACCATCCAGTCTGATAGTTACGGATAGCAACCCTCAGTGAATAAGATAGGAAACAAGTCCAGGAAGGGGAGGGAGTGTTTTCAGATGTCCTTCACCCACTTACAAACAGATACATAGAACTGAAGCATTAAATAGGAATATGGGGAAAGTTTTTTCTTTTTTTTTCCTACCATTGCCCTCAAATCTAACCTATACTTTGAAGGCTTGGGGATTCTGAATTCAGTTTATATATATGATGCTAGAATATTCAAAACACACAAGAGTCTTTTCATGCAAACCAGATCTGAGCATAGCCAATGTTCTGGCGGTTTGACACTTGACCTGCATACTCTCAATTCAACATCAAGAAAGTGAGGTCGAGTGGGGATATTTTCTGAGAAGCTTTATCTCTGGCTAGGAAGCGTTAGATTGAAGGAGGGGGGAAAAAAAACCTTGCTAGATAATAAAGCCAGTTAGATTTATTGTATGTATGACAGTAGGGAATTCCTTTAATCACATATTCTCAAGTGCCTTTGGGAACTTGGATGATAATAAAGTGTATACTGAGAGGAATCAGTGACAGTATTCTCCCAAAGGAGAAAAAAATGATACTGAGGCTCATCGTGCCAATGTCTTTAAGGGACTCAGAAGAGCAAATCTCAGAGCTGCCTACAACCTGGATAAGTGGAGCACTGGACTGGAACCTACTTAGGAAAACTGTCCTGACCCCTGCCTAGTTCTGTCCTGGAAAACTGGGTTTAGTGCTGGTTTATTTAATAGTGAAAACAGCACAGGAACTTAAAGGGAAAAAATGAATTGGATATTTCCTGTGTCAAGCAGATCGTTATGAACCACACCTTCAGTTTTTGTGGGTGACTTTGTGGTTTGTGTCACTAATTCTAGCTAAAGGGACCTGACTGAGGTCAGAGGGAGTTCCAGATGGTTGGGTGCAAACTACACTACTTACTTGCCCAGATGGCTCTAGTAATCAAATTAAATGCTGGACTATCAATCAGTGAGTGTATGTTTAGTACCTATTATGTGCTCGACATTGTAAGGATACATCAGAAATAGAAGACCAATTTCTGCTCTCATTTGAGTCTGCAGTCTAATTATAAGTTATAAAAGCAGGGAAGGACAAATAACAAAAATTAACTTCCATTTCTATTCTGTGAACTTGTATAAATGCAAACATAGGGAAAATGATTCATGTGTTTATAAAAGTATTCCTTAAAAGTCTTTATTTTGTGGTACATCACTGATTATAGTAAAGCTATCAAAATATAATCGAATGATTTCTATCGATAAAGACATGCAATAGTGAGAAGTGGAATTTAAGCAGAATAAAATTGCTGTCATGAGGCTTTGGAGTCTCATTTGTTACCCTTGTTTCATTAATAATAACCAGTGAAAATTAGGTAATCCATGTTGAGCACTATGTGTTGCCCACTCTCCTAAGTGCTTCCCATTTGTTTTCTAATTTAATCCCTCTGAGGTAGTTGTTAATATTCCCAGGGTTTGTGAACAAGTGGAATTCCCAAGGTCACATAACCAGGAAGACGCACATGATGCAGAATTGAGAAAATCAAGAATTTGGGTGACACTTGCATAGACATTTATCCCCTGTTCTTTTGCTAATCAGCATTCTTGGTTACAACAAGGAAACCAACTCTAATTAACTGAAGCAGAAAAAGAAAGTATTGGAAGGATATCAGGGATTTGATAGAATAGTCAGGAAGTCTTGAGAACCAGGCTCAAAAATGAGGCAGGAGCCAAAGGATACTTGGCAGAAATTCTTACAGAAAATATCACAGAAATAGTCAACTTGGGAAGCTGCTAGTCAATCTGCTGCCAGTGGCTACTTGCCCCTGGATCTCTGGACAATCCACCTACAACCACTGCCAGTAGTCACTCTCAGTCCTTCCATCTCCATGTCCAGCCTGGATCACGTGCCTGTAATCCAGCATTTGAGAGAAGAGGAAACAAATTACTTGTCTCTCTTTAGCCCCAGTTCCTACCTCTTTTGGAATTGTTCTCAAAATAGGGGTGGTGTTTGCATGCTGGGTAGATTAATGGACACTTACACCACAAACTTATGGATCTCCCCGTTCTATTACTGTGTGCTGCTGTAATGCCCAGACCAGTCTCAGCCCACAGTCCCTGCTGCTGAGATTTCCTACTTTACATTGACGGTCACTGTTTTAGTCTTAGCGTTACTCCTCAAATCACCATGCCTGTAAACTTACCCTAAATCTAGGCCTTTGTCTGAATCACATTGCACCTGCTGCTGATGAAAAAGCCATCTTATGATAAAATATTTTTTTTCTTCCTGGCAATTATGTATTTATTCAATCCATCTTAAATTATTAGACTTTAAATCTCCTTTGGTTCAGGTTTGGAAGGAGAACATTTGAATTATTACTCTCAACTTCAAAAGTATTCAGGCGCTAAACCAATTCAATTCAGTAAGTAATTATATAGTGCCTATTAAGTGCCTATATACTTTGTTAGTGCTTGGGGATATAGAGGATATAGCTTCTCAAGTTAGGGACTCCACAGGTGAGTTGTGACAACCACAAATATATATTTATAAAATAGTCATTATTTAGCACTCTTGTCTTTCCTATCCTTTCCGATTTAAAGAATCTTATAAAACAAAGACATTCTGGTTAAAGTAGCACATATAAGTGAGTATTTGGTATATGTGAGTGGCATTCTAAATGACTTGCAGTTACTGGCTCACTTTTTGAGGTATCATCATCATCATCATCATCATCATCATGCCCATCTTACAGATGAGGAAGCTGAGGCACAGAGAGACCGAGGAATATATTAAATAGCTCACATAAGTAGTAGGAGGTGGAGCAAAGTTTCAGCCTCCAACACCCTTTCTCCTATTTATCATGCTAAATTACTGGTCCCTCTAATGGCACCCATCTATAACTGCGTTCACTTAATGATAGAAAAAAGAAAACAAATATTCCAGTTGTTCTTTCTCTTTCAGCCTCATTTCCTTGTTTTCTAAACCATGCATTAATTATCATATGTACACTTAAAATTTTACCATATATTTAAAAAATGACCTTTTAGATCTATAAATTTGAGTTGCTATATGCCCAAAGTCTCTAAATAGAAAGATGCCAGTATGCTTGCCATCAGCAAATGGGCATCACTAAAACAACAATAACAATGATCTATATTATGTTTCTTTCCACCCAATGATGTTTAGCAGAGTGCTGGAAAGAAAGTAGATCTCAGTAAAAGCTTTTCGAGTTGGTGATTACATGTGCAGGAATATGGAGCTAATAAATACTATGAAGTCAGGCCTCTCTTCAGCCCCTTTGAGATTGAAACTGACAGGAGGACTCGGAAGGGTGCGGTAGAAGAAGTAGCTTGAATGTGAAGCGTGGCAGCTGGATGACCTTGCTTCCTTTTGGGTGCCCCGTTTTGGAAAAGTGAGGACCACCCGCAAGGGATCACCAGGCAAATGCCCAAACTCCTGGTGGAATAGGGTGACCTTGGATGGAATTAATCTTATGTAAGCAGGGCCACTCATTAATCATTCACAATATGCTCTTATTTGTGACTAATTTCAAATAGGCATATTGAATCCATTTTCCCAAGTAAAAAATGGAGTTGGTTAAATTATAAACAGCTAAATTATAGTTTTGGCACATGCACACTGTTTTGTTTCATATTTAGAATTATTTGCCTTCCAGAGTAACCTAATACAATGGGAACACTCTGCGAAACACTATAGAGAGTGAGTGTTTATAGAGACTTACATCTGATTTACATTTAAGGAGCATAAAGCTAATTGCAGAGAGACTGTGCTACTAAAACATTAAACCTAAGGGACAGCTATGTACGACTGCTTATGAGAATGCTGATATGACTGCTTGAAATTGAGATCTTTGAAATTAATTGCCACAACTAAAAATAAGGGTATCTTAAAATGTCCTCCATGAACACAGATAGATTGTAAACTGTTCCTGGACAAAATATCTGTTATATGAGAACATCTTTCTAATATGCGATTAAAATCTGGAATTGCAAGTAGTAATAAATATATCCATCTATATTAGTGTAAAAAAGTGACAGTATTGTAAGAGCAATAAACAGGTAGACAGCTAGTGGTCAGTTCCTATGATAAATTACCATGTCATTGTTGCCGTCACTTTTATTCTCACTAAATAGCCTAATTTTTCTTTTTCTTATAACCACATAAGTATATGAGGAAAAAATTCCCCTTTAAAGATATTATTTTTAAGCCATTTAAAATAAAATATCTAAAAAGGAGTCTTTCCAAACATCTGCCATGGAAGAAACACATCTAGAAATCTTTTATGATACAAAATTCTCTAACTTAAAAATTATATATTGCTTTAATATTTTCATTTTCAAACATGTTGAGGCCCTCTTTTAGTAAGTAGTTTCATGTAGCAATAGTTATTCTGAAAAGTAATGAAAGTAATGTTTTTATGCATTGAGAGTATTATATTATTCATCATTTCCCACGTATTGTACATAATCCTTTAAAGTCATTTGCATCCATGTATGTGTGCTTGTGTGTGTATGCACACGCATAATGACCTGTTTTCTCTGAATGCTGTGTGTGGGTTTGCTGTTTTGTCAGGTCTTTGCTGTAATGTTGTCTCTGAAGGTTTAAATGAAATTTATAGCATGCATCATGTATTGTAAGTTTGTCTGTCATATAATAATCAGCATGCAAAAAAAGCCACATATTTGGACTGTATATTTAAGCCTTGTAAGTAATCATATACAAAACAATGCAAAAACATGAACATTGTATGGCAATTAATAACATCTCTGCCAGTGTAAATATGTTTTTTTTCCCCATAAATCATTTCCAGCTTGTCAAAATGGATCTGTGCTGGCAAAGAAACAAGGGTAATGTTTCAATTTTCTCCATCTGGCAAGAAATTTTCTGTTAGATTTCCTCCTTCCCTTTTTCAGTTACAGAATTTATATGAGCAACTACATATAGTATGATTAAGAAGGGGTGCGGTGTGATAGGATACAGAACAATGCTGAATATTAGGAACCTGACTCTGAATAACTGCCCCAAATTGTACATTCACGTCACATGTGCACATAACAGAAAATATTTGGTTGTTGAAGCATAAAAACGATTCCCTTTGTAGCAAAACATTGCTGTCATTAAATAAAACACAACTTTCTCTTAAAACGTTTTCCCATAAGGACTTGAATATATTTTAACTTGTTTGGAATAATTTCTTATACTGATCGAGGATGCATTTAAATCTTAAAAAATTTTTATCATGTCACATTAGAACATTGTAGAAATTCGAATATCTTGTATGTGCACTGGCGCTTGCGCTCTCGCGCACTCTCTCTCTCTCTCTCTCCCCCCCCCACCCCCCACCAGAGAAATTCCCAAGATGAAGCTAGGAAAATTTACCCTTTCATGACCCAATATTTAAAGCAAAACTCAAGAAAGCAGGCATACTCTATAAATGTGCTTCCAGATCTCTAGCAGTAGCAACATGGTGGTGTTTTTAACCATAAATATATCTATAAATTACTTGGATCCTGAGGATATGAACCCATTCCCAAGGACAAAAACCCACTGAATTTCACATACACTGATGTGTAAAGCCTAATTTTTTTTTACTGTTTATACCAAAATGCTCTCAGAGGTTATCCAGTGTGTTATCCTGCCTAGTTACTCAGCTACCTACTGTATGAGTGGGATCAGGTTTGAGAAAAATTATGTGTATTTCACTATTTGTGTGTCTTATGGGAAACCAACCACAATATACCAGCCATGCCAATAGTTGCTTATGTGTCATCCCTTCCCAAATATTTCTTCATTTGGAAGGGCACAAATAATCTAGAAGCACGGAAAATTTATTTACGCCAGCTTTTGGACTAACTGTAAGATATCTTGAGAAGTTCACTTTTCCCTTCAATGAAAATAAATTATAGCTAATTGTTATTAGGTCAGGAATTGCACACTGATAAATAAAGGGGGGTCTGGGGTCTGGTTTAGAGACTCACAGGCAAGGTAGTCACAATCGTGAGCACAAATCTCCAGATAAACTTGTACAAAGAGTGAACGGGAAGCGTTTCCCCAGGAGGGTGGAGATCAACGCAGCATCTTTGGGTCACACAAGCAAACCAGCTTGTGTGTCTTTTGTATATGACTTTTTCCATCATGTAGGTTATTGAAGAGGTGACTCCAGTGTGTTGATATTAATCACTTCGAGCCAGGGTGCTTCACTTGTCACTTACCCTTGTTGCAGATAGTTTTAACTGCACATATGGAACATTATTTGTCATGCACTCTACTGAGACCCCTAGAATGTCAGGACACAACAGATGATTAAAGGATTGAGAAACAACCTTCACTCTGAATATCTTTGTATTGAATTGTCAGATCAAAGTTTTAATGCAATTTGACTGTTTAGCTTTCTTTCATTTAAGTTTTATGGGCATATGCCAAAAATAATTTGTACAAAACTGTATGTGAAGTAGTAGCTAGGAATGAGGGACTTGGAATTGAAGTATAATCTAGTTAATAAAGCTTTCTTCCTCTTCCCCTACCTTCCTTCTTTTCACTTTATTTTTCCCATCCATATCTTATCCATGAAAAGACTTATTACTCACTCAAAGGCTTTTATCACTTACTTTTACTTGGGACTTAACTCTACACAGACAAATTAACCTCACCTTTTACTGATCCAGCATTTCATTATATTCAAAACACTCTATATGTAGGTCGTATAGGATTCCTCAAACTGTGCAACAAAAAATTCCTAGAACTCCTTGCAAATATTCCTCAGAGTTAAAACATAATTTCCTGTTGAAACCATAATGGAAAGGATGCATTTTCAATATTTCCACTAAAAGATATTTGGGTCCAAAAAAAATAATAAAACATTACTGAGTGGTGGACCAACTATCTTAATGTTACACATTTTTAAAAAAGATAAGAGGGGAAAATATTTATATCACATACAAACTAAATTGCACAAATATCTGAACTGAACCTCCAGGGAATCTGTGGTTGTCATGGTGCAAGAAATGATGGGGCACACAGGGAACCAGAGTCCAGCACTCCAGTCATTGACCTCACCCTGCGAAGGACCATTTTGTAGTTTCAGGCTGTTACCAGAGAGGAACAGGGAAGGGAGAAGGGAAACTCTCTGCCTCTGACCTTCTCAATAAAAATTTCTCTCTTTCCTCCATCTTCTGTGAAGAATTGGTCAGCAACTCTGAAAAATATTGTATTTTTAAAGGATCAGATTCCTTATTTGTTTTGAAAGGTCTGACACTCATTTGCCAGAAGGCAATAGAGTTAGTACAAATAGGTTCTCACTTTCCTTCCAACATCTAAGCGCTGTTGATTCTTGATCTTCCTTGGTCTATCTTTGTTATCTGTAAACTCGAAAAACTGGTTTGTATCAGTCTGTAAAGTCTTTTTTTTTTTTTTATACATACAAGTTGGGGTACAGGCCAGAGGCGTGGGGCGGCGAGAGGGTTCACCAGAGACAGAGCGGGGAGCAGAACAGGCAGATCAGAAATACACTGCTGAGGGGAGCAGCGGGCGAGGCAGGAGAGGTCTGCCGCGCCATGTGGGATTCTCACCGGCCGGGCGACGAACTGGCATCGCCGCTGCCTACAGCTCCACAGCGCAGCGCTTAACTGCTGCGCCACCGGGGAGGCCCCCAGTCTGTAAAGTCTTAAGGAAAGTCATCTTCTATCCAGGGTAAACTCACTGGTAATCTTTCCTTTACCCTCAGAACCTTGATTGTGCTTATGGAACATCTGTTCTGGATTGGGGAAGAGAACAGACGAGACACTAGCTGGTATTCTGCTTTATTGGGCGGTCACTGATAAAAACACTGGGATTTAGAATGAAATAACTACAATAGTCCCTCATCTGAACACTAGGTTATCATAGCCAATGGCTAGTTATTGCAGGGTTATAAACTCAAGAAAATTAAGATGCATTTTCCTATGAAAAAGAAAATCAAGTGAAGAGTCAAGTTATGACCATGTAGAATATATGATGAACTTGGGACCAAGGCTGGCAGCATAATTTCTACACATGGCTTTAGTGCTATGTTGGAATAGACTTCTCTAGGATTCTTTGCAAGAGATGTAAGTCTGTATTGAATTTTTGTTAATGATAAGTTGACATTCACCTGAAGCAAATGAAAAGATAGAAGCTAAAAAATAACATGATCTAGTAAGATTTTAGTGTTACTACTCTTCCTTCTTAAAACATTTTTTTTGTCACTGCATTTAATCATAGTCTAATGATGTAACTTCTAGTCTTACCAATCACTCAGGTGGTTCAGATCATTTGAGGAGAGACTATGAGATACACCAGTCTGTTTATTTTCAATTTCACAAGTAGGGAAACTGAGGCATGATGTACCATTTGATTTGGCTGAAATCAGTGTTTGAGAGAGTCTGAGAATATGCCACCAAAATGCCAACAAAGCTGACTGCTTACAAGCCCAGGCTTTGATATCCAACAGATCTAGACTCTGCTTTCAACACTTAGGAACTCCCCAAGCCTCAGTTTCCTCAACTATAACCTGGACAGATGACACCTGCCTTATAGGATTTCTGTGTAGACAAACAAATATATATGTGAAGCTTTTAGTATAACTCTAAACATATTTTATTTATATATATATATACATATATATATAGTTCTAAACATATTATATATATAACATATTACATATATAGTTATATTTATTATTATAGTTTTCCACTTAGTGTTATTTCCTTTTAACCGTGCAGCCTAATTTACTAGACTAGATTGATCTATTGATAGCATCTTTTCATTCTTAATAGTATTAATTAGAGTAGTAGAAGAAAAAAGAATGAAACTTAATTTCCCCTAGAGTCCTAAGGGATTTGTGTGGGTCAATTTATTAATGAAATGTGAAGAACATTTGGCAAACCCACCAAATGAGACAAAGCATTGTAAAGAGCCTTTAGAAAGAATTGGTATCTAATGTTAATGTCTGTGGAATGGAACTGTCATGGGATAATGGCCTTTTGATGGTACAGAAAATGCCAAGGCAGAGATAAGACATTTATTTTTAAAGCACTAGACAATCACCTTTGGACAGTGTCCTTCCACCAAGTCTTTATTTCTAATAGACCAATAATTGATATGGATGTAATTATTTTTCTTGATGGATTTGATATATTAGGCAATGGCTTTGCTCACGCTTTACAAGCTTTGAGTGACTGCATCCTCACTGGTCACCATATGAGCCTCTTATCCTGTATTCGCTCCAATCAAAATTCTGAGTGTGATTTTTTCCCTCTAAATACCAAGTGCAGAGGTATATTATTTTCCTCTCAATACCTAGTACAGCTCTCTAGTATATCATTAAAGTGACCACAAGACTAAGGGCTTCTGTTTTCCTGAATCGCCTCATTTCAGGCAAGCCTTATGGCCACCCTAGTGTTATATCCATCAGCTTAGGCCTTTTAAAATCTCTTGTAAGCAAAAATCTGTGTGTGTGTGTGGGGGGGGTGCTATAAATATTTTCAATGTGAAGATCCTTGATATAGATGACTGATTTTTTTCTGTAAACCAAAAGTACAGAAGCTCAAATTCTGTGCAAGTTTCATAGAGCCATTTCTGTTGAAGAAATTATTTGCTGTGGGATATTAAAATCCACTGTAGAGTCAATTCTGTAAACCCTATTATCCAGAGAAAACCAGTGTGTGTGTGTGTGTGTGTGTGTGTGTGTGTGTGTGTGTGTGTGTGTACATGCACTACTGCATATGACAGGCAGACATCCAGTACCTGGCCTGGGTAGCAGGCTATTGTTATTCTTTTACTGAGACTAATGAAAGTCTAGTAGAATGTCTCTGATTTGTTATTATTAATCTTTTTTCAAGGAAACATGAGACAAGGTAGATGGCTTGGATTGACTTTTTATTTGCTGTGAGTATGGTAATTTCAGTCACACACCATCTTGAATGTATGTCTTTCAGCTTAATGGATTTCTTCAGTCACATCATGGCCTTGCTTCAAGGTAGTTCACCCCACAGTGCTGTAGGATAGTAGCATGAAGAAAGAAGCCTTTGACATTCTTTTCCAGACCTTCCCATAAACTCCAGTAGGGCTTGATTAGCAAGTAGAAGATTTCATCTTTTGTCTTCTGTCCTGAACTTCTCTGATACATGTCTTGAATTTTTATTCAAATTACTTTGGGTTTTAATTTATTCAGTCAAATGTCAACCAAGTGTTGTTTATCCTGTGGATTACATTCATGCTCACTGCAGAATTCTCTAACATTTGATTTCTAATTATTTTCTTGTTTATCCATGTGGTAGGATGTTTTGAATATTACCTTCTGACCACTGACCAGTTGGATTTATAATTTTCTCTTTTTCCTAAGCATCTGGTAGTAAGATTTGGCAAGCCTGTAGTCTTAACAAATCTTACAACCTCATTGCCACAGTCTTTATTCCATATAGCCCTGTCCTCATTTATTGTACTTAAACAAGCCAGTGCATTTGGCTATTGGAATTGAGCTTTGTACACAATGTGTAACTGCAGCCTTCCTAACATTCCTAAACACAAGGCTATACAGAATGTCTTGAGGTACATCTCTAAGGAATTCCAAACTAAGAACAGAACAGAGTTGATTCAAGAAGCTGTGGAGCTGGTTCTACAAGTCAGAGCAACCTTGAATTCCTGCCTCTCTATTCCACCATCTCCTTCTCTATTTTTGAACCTCTTTACTTACACCTTCCTCTGAGTCCAGTAGTCTTCCTCTCTGGTTGGACATAGTGTTTGGATTTAAGGAATAATACTGAGCCTTTCCTCTGTCCCTGACAACCAGGCTGACTTAAATTTGGATGGGAAGAGAAGCATGGTGTTGGGCAACAGCAGAGCAGACATTTGGAGAAGGCATTAAATCAAGGAAGATTTAGTTTCTATCAAGTGAAGAGATCAGTCAGCATATTCAATGACATGAAAGATAATTGCCTTTTGTTTAATGAGGAGTTTTGTATTGTTAGAAGATATAGATAAGGGAGCACAGAAGAAAAGTAAAACTTGAGGGAAGGACTGGGTCCAGATTATGAAGACCTGAGTGCTATCCCAAGGAATCAAGCATTAGCATCTGGCAAAGCTTTCCAATCGGATGTTGGGCACAATTAGATTTATATTTTAAGAAGGGGTCATTGGAAACATTGTGGAGAATGGCTGGAGAAAGGAGAGGCTGAAATCGGGAAGACCTTCTTAGAGGAGTGTTGAAATACATAAGGTGAGAGATGATAGGGGCCTAGATTTAAAAAAAAAAGAGAGAGAAAAACAGAACTGAGAGATATTTGTAATGTTAGGATGAACAGGATAGTGTGACTCATTAATGACTGGAAGAGAAAGAGGAAAGAACCTAAGAGTTCTGGGTTGGTGGGTACATTAATTTATTATGTAAGAAAATACTTAGATGATAGAAATTATTTCTTCATAGTCTGGAGGCTGGAAGTCAGAGATCAAGATGTTGTCTGTGCTTTCCCCAATGAGTAAATTTCCCCAATTTAATATATTAAACATAATATAAATTAGATTGTTTGTATTCATGGAATCTATAAGCTCTTTTCTTGGATATGCTAGGAACTAGTCTATCATATGATACCTTAAGAGGGGGTGAGTCAGAGGAATCCGATGCTAGACCTTGTCCTGGGGTCATCAGGAGCTTTGTGGTGGGTTACCAGATCAGCATATTTAAGAATATCCATTTAAAGGCAATAACTAATAGTAGCTAATTGTTATTAAATGCAAAACCTAAAAACATAGTACTAGTTCTCATTTATACTATTCCATTCATTTCTCACACAACACTGTCATATAGGTATTATTATAACTGGTATTTTACAGTTAAGGAAACTGAGGGCTAAATAATGGAAATACTTTGCCCCTAAAAGAGGAGCCAGGAATTGAGTCCAGGCATGTTTGACTTGAGAGCCTGTGCACTGACCCTCATGATGCATCGCCCAATACAGTAGATAGTCTCTAAGAACTGGTTTAAATGGGAATTAGCATACAAAGTCTATGGATATGACTGAGGCAGGAAATAGAAGATTAAGAGCAAAGGCTCAGGTACCGGGAATATAGTCAAATGTTGTGAATTAATGTTTCTGGGGCTTTTCTTATGGTGTTTCTCTACCATTTACTTGTTCAAAATATATTTTTTAAAGATTTATTTATTTTTGCATACAAGCTGGGGTGCAGGCCAGAGGTGTTGGGGGGTGGGGCTGAGAGGATTCACCAGAGACAGAGTGGGGAGCAGAACAAGCAGATCAACCAAAGTACACTGCTGAGGGGAGCAGCGGGCAAGGCAGGAGAGGTCTGCTGCCATGTAGGAATCTCCCCGGCCAGGCATCGAACTCGTGCCGCAGCCGCTGATAGCTCCACAGTGCTGCGCTCAACCCGTTGAGCCACCAGGGAGGTCCTCAAAATATTTATTAAATAGCACTATCATCAGTCATTGATCTAAGTAAGTAGGAATCATCTTTGAACAAGATAGTAAGATCTCTGCCCTTGAGTAGCTTAAATCCTACATGAGAAAATAGGAAATAAACATTAAATATGTTAATAAATTTTAATTAAACATTTAATAAACATTTAAATATAAGTGTTTTTAAAAACACTTTAGAAGGTTAAAAGTACAGAGTAAAAAATAAAATGTAGATAGGTAAAGTGGTCCCGTAGTACTATAGTAAAGCGGAAGGTGGGCAGGATTCAATATTAAATAACAAGGGTAGGGTTAGCAAGGGTATAGTTACCATGAGTGAGAACGTATAATTTAAAGAAAAACTTAAAGACAGTAAAGGGGATTAGTCAAGTAGTTTCAGAGGGAAGGGCATACTCATCAGGGTAAAGGCACTAAGGCAGCAATGTGCTTGGCATATTTGGAGACATTAAGGGTGCCTAGCTTGTTTGAGGAAGAACAAGGAAAGGGGAAAATAATGGACATGATAATAGACTGCTGGCAGAAGACCATATAGAACTGGGTTTTGTAGGCTTTGTAATGGCTTTGGCTTTAACTCTGAAATGGGAAATGGGAAAACCATGCAGGGTTTTGAGCATAAGAGTAATATGATCTGGCACACTTTTAGAAAGAATACTCTGACCACTGTGTAAAGAAAGACCATAGAGTCAAGGGTAGAATCAAGGAACCCTACTGGACACCATCTTAGTATGTAACCAAGGAATGATGAGGTCCAGGACCAGGTGGTAGCAGTGGAGAGGAGAAGTCATAGATTCTGAAATATCTGGAAGGTCAAGCCCCAGAAATATAAGATAGAGGAATCAAAGATGACTGCAAAGTCTTTGCCTGAGCCACTGGAAGGAGTTATCCATTCACAAAGTAAAGGCTACAAATCAAGTAGATTTGGGGAGCAGCCTCATGAGTTCAGCTTGTGTTGAGTTTAATGGATCTATTAGACATTGGAGTAGAGATGTTGATAGGCAGGTAGAGATTTCAGTCCGAAGTTTGGAGAGAGAGGGCTGAGTAGAAATGAATACTTCAAAGACTTTAATATTAAGATGTTATTAAAGCCATGAGAGTAGGTTATAACACTGACAAAGAAGAGAGGAAGGTGCAGAACTAACACCTAGGTGCACCTCCTCCCATTCTCTGACATTAAGAAGTTAATGAGAAGAAGAGAAATCAGCAAAGGAAACCAAGGAAAGACCAGAGAAGTTGAAGGACTATCAAGGAAGTGAGGGGCCTTGAGTTTGCAGGAGAGTGGAGCATCTCACACACATTTTCACTTTCTTGCCCACTGGTTGGGTGCAAAGGACTCTGAGGACTTGCAGGAGAGCGATGTAATGAGGTGTGAAGAGCCTGGTCTCTGGATGACTGCATGAAGCCAAACCCTTTGCTGCCAACCTGGACTATAATGAGGGCAAGAAATAAATTTTACTGTATTAGGCCTCTGAGATTTGGGAATTTTTTTTAAACAGTTGTTAACCTACCCTAACTAATGCAAGGATTGTTGGCATTTTATAGGCAGGTACATCTCATTTTGAGAGCTTTAGCACATTTTAATTGTTGGTATACACATGACTGTTACTTATTATTAATAAGTCATAAAGTAAGGACTTTCATGTAGAAATGCTTTATTTGAAGTTAGGATGGTGAATTCAAAAACAGTAAAATACTTTTCAAAGAATGATTTATCACCATATTTATGCTCTTAAGCTAGGTCTGGAAAATTATTCCAAGTTAGACGTTATGTCTATTGTGGATTCTCAGTGTACGTTGCCCTGGCATAGGCCAAGTTTCAGCAAAGCCCGGTTCTATCATGAACGATTGTGAACTGGGATGGTCAATGGCTTGTTTCTAATGCTCCTTAATCCTAAAAATACCTCTTATTGATGGGAAGAGGTCGGGTTGTTTTTTAAAGGTCCATCCTTGATACATCTTTCATCAATTGCTGGGGTTAAAGAAAAATATTTATTTTCCTCCAAGAGCAGAATTTGGAGTTGCGTTTGGAGAATTGATTGAAAAAATGTGAGCATGAGATTGATAGTGGGAGCCCAGTTTGATGCACACGAACTCTAGACTATCCATTCTCAAGTTTGAAAATTTTAGCTAAAATAGACCAACTCTGAATATCTATCACAATGACAGCACACTTAGCATAAAGTCTGAAGACATTACCACAGCCTGCAAGGCCTGGTTTCCTAGTGTTTTCCTGTTTCCCTCCTACTGGCCCTGGGTTTGCTCCTGGAGCTCACTGACCAGGCTCCCAGCTCAGCTCCTCTGTGCTTCCTATTCTTCCTATTCATTTAGATGCTCACATGGCTTCATCTATCCCTTCATTTTTCTTTCACTTCCACTGGTCTTTGGTCTCTCTGTCCACCTAAAATTTTAGCTCCCATCATTGTTTCCTTCCCGTTTTCTTTTTGTTCACCTCATTTTTGACTAACAGAGCTAAGTATATACCTATTTGTTTTTTTACATGTCTGTTCCTCCCACTAGAATGTAAGCTCCCTGTGGGCAGCAACTTTGTTTCATTCACCACCATATCCTCAGCATCTAGAATTGTGGTTGGGACCTAGTAGGAGGTCAGCATATGAGTGAATTAATGAGTGTTCATGTGGTCACCTGATTTCTCAAAATAACCTTGTCTCATATTAGGAAAAACTAATTGTTCTTTTCCTACAGTACAAAATACCATAGTAATATCCAAACTAGATGGGACTTGAGCATTAAAAATTTTAGATGTGGAAAAACATGCTTTTTTACCCCAGTTCCCACCACACCCTCCAATTCATCCCTTACTGCTGTTTTCATATTTCATTTACTTATTCAATGAACAGTCGGTAAATACATGTTGAGCATCATTTTCCCCCAATTTAATAAAGAAAAAAAAAACTTACCTCTATCAAGATATTATATTGAGAGGAAATAGTGCCTTGAATAAGCAAAGCTTCCTTCAGATGAGCAAAAACCCACCGGCTGCTGCTGTTCAAAACTTTTCAAGATTACAAAAGAAAAAGCAAGCCCTGCCTGCATTAGTTACTATCCAATTTGTAGCCACAGAATCTATTGGATTTCACATTTCCATATTTTTAAGGTGCATTAACAACCATAAGGAAAAATATTAAATGTGAAAACGGTTAGATATGTGTCAATAGAAAGTCTGCTTAGGAAAAGCTTCCTGCCACACCAATTCACAGAGTGCTGACTTACATGATTTCATAAACTCGGTTACCCGCTCGCAAAGTTATCTAGTGCTTAAAATGTAATAAGAGTTAGAGGCTTTTTTCTTTGTTTTCACTGTGAAAAACTGTGTTTCCTTTAGAGGAGCTCACAATTTATATACTGAAAATATATAAAAGAATTATGTGTCAACAAAATGGTGTTTAAGGTTTTAAATCATCCTAACAGTCAGCCCTGAGACTTCCTCACTAGACATCTCAGAGACTTTATGAAAGTTTTATTCTACAATTCCCTGCTTGCCTTTACTCTTAGCTGCTTCTTCCAGCTATTCATATAGTTTGAAAAATAGAGTTTATATGCTTTAAGTTGCAAGGCATTTAGAATTTTCATAATCTCTTTATTGTGGCTAAAGCAGTCAAAAAATGAAGTCGACTGTTGGTAATATTTCACCTGCCTTTACTCGATTAACTGGGGCAAGATGCTCGAACTTGTGGCATTTTATAAAAGCTCCATTTTCAGGAAGGTTTTATTATGAGCAAGATAGAGGATAATTAAATTAGTTTTAAAACACTTGGTAAAGATCATGGAGCAGGGTGATAATGAGGGAACAGAGCCTGAAAATATGTTTCTTAAGAACAGGTATCACACATTTTAGTTTTGTCTTTCTCAGAGGATGCAGCAGTGTGTTAAGCACATAGTAGGTGATTATTAAGTCCTTGTTTACTTAATCTGTGAAAATGTAATCACAAACTATACCTAGCATAGAATTTCAGGTCCCATGTTGTACAAGGTAGAAAATGGAAAAATTTCTCTTGTATAATGATCAGTTAAAAATGAAGTATCTTTAAGTATTTGATTAGCCAGTTATACTGTCTCTTAGTGGATTTTATAATTTTCCTTATAGCTAGCCTGAGTTTACTGCCCCCAAGTCCTTTTACTGTTTATTTTTTTTAAAGATTTATTTATTTATGCATACAAGCTGGGGTGTAGGCCAGAGGTGCAGGGTGGTGAGAGGATTCACCAGTGACAGAGTGGGGAGCAGAAAAGGCAGATAGACTGAAATACACTGCTGAGGGGAGAAGAGGGGCGAGACAGAAGAGGTCTGCTGTGCCATGTGGGAATCTCCCTGGCCGGGTATCGAACTCATACTGCAGTGGCTCTGGATAGCTTCACAGTGCTGCGCTTAACCCACTGCACCACCAGGGAGGCCCACCTTTTACTGTTAAGATGTTCATTCATAGATTTAAATATCTATTCTATTTACTGTTTAGTATGTTTCAGATATTATTTCTGCTCTTTACCCTTAAGAAGCTTATAGTCTTGCCCTGAAGACCAATGATGAGAGAGGAAACTTCTGTGTTATTTTAATTAGATTCCTTTACTTACTAAAACTAAGACTCAGCTCATACTTCTGCATGGGTAGGAGAGATTATTATAGAGATGATTAGAATATAGTCTCAGTAGTCAAGAAAAAGAATTAAAGGTATTTCTGCCTGCAGTTGACCCTGGGATTTCTGTGGATTCAGAGCAGGTCCTAAGTATTCTTGCTTCACTTTTTTGTCTCTTTACTTGTGGTTATTACTTTCTTAATTTTTTTTTTTATTGTGAGGGACCAGTCATGATTTGTTTCTGCATAATGAGCTTCAAAATCTGTCCCTACTTCTAAATTTCATGATGTATTCTTTAGTTCAAAATACATAGAAACATGATAGAATTGATCCAGTTCATGATCCAATGCACTGAGTAAAGAAAAGGGAAAGGAAGAAATATATTTCAGGAACTGAACCACATATGGCTTAATCTTTCTGAAACTTGAGTATTTAAGCTCAGAGTAGTGGGAGATAAGAATTGAACAGGCAGCATGCAGGTCGGAAAACAAAGAGAAAGTAATAAGAAACCCTAATCTTACGCAGGGAGTGCCAGGGTCACATTTAAATTTCAGACACATCATTGGACAGATGGAAGATGTAGTTAAACATGGCAAAACTGGAAGCAGATGTACAAGGTAGGAGGATGATTCCAGAGGATCCCAACTAGAAAATGCAGGTGGTAGAGAGGAGGTAATAAATTACAGAGATATTTCTTGAGTGGAATCAACTATACTTGGGAACACATTAAGATGCTGTGGGTAAAGGAGAGAAAATAGTCTGGTTTTCAGTTTGATCAAGTTGGTGGTTGGTAGTGTTACCAGATGTGATAGATAAGAAACAGAGGAAAGTAACTTTCGGGGGGGGGGGGTGGAGGCATTGGGAAAGGGTTGAGACAGAAGGAGCTGGTATATTGGAATTGTCTGGGGACTAGATAGAGAACTTCATATGACTGAGAGTTGTACAGCTGGAAGTTGACTAGGTATGACAAGACTGAAAGAAAAAAAAGTCAAGAGTTCATGAAAGAACGAATATAGATCCAGTCTCCTAATCACAGATGACCACACCATCTGCATCCCAGTTATCACGAGTTCTCATTTTAAGACCTTTTAGGTTTCCAGCAAATATCATTCCTTTTAACTGGTGATATAGTAGGAGGGTATTCATTAAGCTAAAAGAGAAGGATAGTTTGGGACATAAAGCATTTCATTCATTCTTCAAACAAATACCTACTATGAGGTAAACTCTAGTAAATAATCTAGAAGGCAAATTTTCTTACTGCCTGCAAATGATAAATTGAGAATTATTTAGGAAAACAAGGAAAGTGGAAAAGAGATTAGTAAAGGAAAAAAGACAAACTAGCAAGAGACTAGAAGAAATGATTGATTTACTTTAGATGAAAATGGCAGAAAAAGCTGGGTCATAGGGACTGCAGATCAAACAGGATTCAATAATGTAAAACAATAAAGTGTGGCATTGAAGTATCTAAATCAAGGTAATGTTGAAATATGTATAGTGTATAAGAAAAGCAGTGATTCATCTTCCTAGAGTAATTTCAGGTACAAGTAATAGAAAATCCAAATCAAAATGACTTAAACATAAGTAAAGAGGATGTACTGTCTCATATAACTAAAAAGTTCAGGTTTCAGTTTTCCTCAAATCTCCAAGGGTATAATTTCATTATATTAAAGTTTTCACATTGTTGGCCTCTTCCTAATACTGGTTCCTCTTGTGATAGGAAGGTAGATATTGGTACTGGTACAATTGGAATTTCATGCTTCACAACCAATGAAAAAGAGAGCAAGTTTTAAAATAATTCCCATAGAAGATAGAGGTAACCACTTCCACAGAACCCCCAAAGAACATGTCATATTTCATTGTCCCCAGTTCAGTCATATGTTCATTTCTGAACCAAACGGAAGAGATAGGATATTTAGCTTGAGTCAGTCGAGTTCCACCTCTAGAAGGAGAGATGGAGTCAATTCCCTACCAACTGGTGGAATCAGTATCTAACCTGGCTGGATGTCTAGTGCACTGTTAGGAAGAAAGCATAGAGGACTGCATTGAGAGATGCAAGCAATGAATGTCCACCCATCCTAATTTAAGCAGGATGTGAATATTATGGGAAGCTTGGAGGGCATCTCAGCCTAATGTTTCAGCTTCCTGAAGGGGAGGCTGGAGAACCGACTTCAGAAATAGGACAGAAAGTAGGTCAGCTGCTGGACTACAGGGACCAAGGTATCATGGACCAGTTGGTGGCTATTTCAGCATGTTGCCAGATGAACCACCTATTACTTTTACCTCCACGTTAACATTCTGCAGGAGAGTCAAAGTCACAGTAGAAGGGTTGGTCAAGATTGGTCATATACTCACAGTTTATAGCTGAGAGGTCAGAGAACCTTGACTGATGGTTCCCCTAGAATGACTGTTACAGTAGGAGAGATAATTGTTCTTAAAAACATTGAGATAGTTTTCTAAATGAAAGGGGGAGGGGTTGGGGTTGCCCCAAATAATCATCACAAGCTTCATTAAAATCCAAATATGTAGGGCCTCCCCGGTGGTGCAGTGAGTTAAAACACTGTGCTGTGGAACTGCCGGCAGCGGGCGACGTGATTTCAGCACCCAGCTGGGGAGATTCCCACATGGTGCAGCAGACCTCTCCTGCTCCCCTCAGCAGTGTATTTCCGTCAATCTGCCTGTTCTGCTCCCTACTCTGTCTCTGGTGAATCCTCTCACCGCCCCACCCCTCTGGCCTGTACCCCAGCTTGTATGCATAAAATTAAAAAAAATTAAAATCCAAATATATAAAAAGGGTATAACAGATTTAGAATGGCAGAATGAAGAAAATTAGGTAGCAGCTCTCCTGCCTGCCTGTCACTATGTGGGCCTCTCTTTTACCAAACCTGTCCCTTTTGGGGGCAGCTCTTCTTGCCCGCTTATGTCTATGCCAGTGTCCTTTATTCTTCTCTCCTTTTATATAATAAACTCGCCCTTTTGGATATATAAAAAAGAAAATTATAGGACAAACACTTTTTTTTTTGGTCTATTCAACAAATTTTATCGAGTACCTAATGTACTCAATGTGCTATGTTGATATAAAGATTTATATGATACACTGCACTTGCAGATGATATAGTGAATTTTAGAGCTAAGAGGAAAGGAATTTAAAGTTCATGTAATCTGACAATTTATTTTTAAGGTGGAGAGAACTAAGTAGAGAAAAAGCAAATAGTGAATCTTAACATAGCTGTGACTAGACTCCCCACACTGTCTAATTCTAATCTATCTAGGGTCTTTCTTTTATTTACCTACTCATTTAATGGCTGCAATAGTCATAAACAAAATAAATTTCAGAGGGAGGACTCAGAATTATACCACATCAGAGATCAGCTGAGAAGTCATTGTCTACTTTATCATCAAAAGGAGCTACATCAAAATCCAATGTTAAGACCCTTACTGTTTAAAGCCACTTCAAAATAAGAACCACCAGTTGCAGGAACAAGAGAATTTGCTCCATCCAAAGGTCTTTCAGTAGAGAGGTGGTGGCCAGTGTTGCTATATGCTTGGAGATCTTTTCCTAAAGACCAAAAAAATAAAAAATAAAATAATGACTTCTCTGCCCAGAATGACTTCTGTACAGTTATGTCCCCAACACAGAAGAGAATGAGAGAAGGCAGTTTCTCTGACTTTACGATGCCTTCTACTCTGCAGATTCTGCAGCTGATTCAGGATCTTTAGTTATAAATGCTTCTTTTGTATCCTCCTTTTAATTTGTTTGCTACTGTAGTACATTTAAACATCAGCAGATGGGGCCCTTGGTTCCTTTGAAGACTGTCAGGGCTTGCATTTTGTTAATGTCCCCGGTTCGCATGAATTTTTTGTCTTTTACAGCATGTTAAATTTGCACACTCTTTATAGTTCACAAACCTTTATTTAATCAAGAAAAAGAAAACTTATTGACAAGAAATTCCTTTGTCTTCTTTCAACTATTCTGTGGCGATGTTAGATCTTCTTACAAGTGGAAAATGAATATAACATAATACCCAGACAACAGCATCTTTGAAAGGGCAAGAGAAGTCAGTATCAAAATGTATCTGTTGTCTTCAACTGGGAAGCTGTGTGGGAGGTTCTCACTGCAGGGGACCACAGGTGACAGACCGGTTGTATCCAAGTTACCCTGATTCTGGATTATTTTCTTTCCATCTCTCCAGAATTTCATTTTAGGAAGGCATTGTGTGAGTTGGCAGGTTTTTAGCCCTCACCAATGAACATTATTTTTTTAAGTGATGTTTGTCGATAGTCCATAAAGAGAACCTCCGGTTATCTGGCCCTTGCACCTGTTCAAGTGGGTAAGTTACAGCTTCTTAAAGGTGAGATCCTTTCCCACGAGAAATGTAAAAGCTCTTTGAGGAAGAAGTGTAGTTTACAGGGCAAGAGATGGCAGCTTGCAGTTCTCGTCAAGTCCTCTTTTAATTTTCTGCCTGACTTTTTAACGTGACCTTGCTCTGAGAATTAATCACTGTTTCTCCTGTGTGCCCCACCCCCACTCCCACTCCAGTGGGATGACCCAGAATTTTATTTTTGGCAAAGCTCTGTGAGAACCCCAGAGCAAAAGTGTTTCTTATGTGCAAAGCTTGATTATGTAAATACTTATTTCAACGTGCATACTGCATCTCTGATAAGTAAGATTTAATTGATAGATTGAAGACATCTTCTTTAGTGTAATTAATATTTGTGTTGTAAATAAGCTCTTATGCTTGGACAGATCTTAATAGCAGATTTAAAACACAGTAAGAAGACGAAGGGTGTATCATTGATGGATGAGATAAAATTGAGCCTCCTTTTTGTCATTATTCTGGGTTTAATCAAATAGGTCTGTTTTCCAACATTATTGCCACCTCTTAAGAACTAATGTTTTAGCTTGAAAGACCGCCTATATATTTTAAGGTACATTACAGATCATACTTGTTTCCAAATTCAGGTCTTAAATAGCATATAAATCAGTGAGAATGAAGTGTCTTCATTGATAACATTCTCTATATTTTTATAAATCTGCAACCTAATGTGGCAAATTGGGATGCAGTTTGCAGATTTAGGATTTACAGAGTTTACAATGATAAAACTAATGTATTACTTCTGGGTAGAGTTGATGTTTGCCTGTGGTAAGCCTGAAGCAAATTTTAAGGAGGAATTGTTCATTTCTTCCCTCCTTTTGTGCTGACATGCTAAGTGATATATCCAGAAATTGTGTGCACTACTTGTGCCCTAATCTGAAGAACTGCTTGTGGGCAAATTTCATTAGTACTTGATTAGTACTTGTGCTAATTAAGCCAGGCACAATTTTGCCTCCAGTCGTAGTATGATGAGTTAAGACTGGACTGAAAATGTGGCCCTCAATACATATGTTGGAAACCCATAAAACCCATATAATCCCATAGAGAATTCTCACTTGACTCCTCCATTAAGGGTCTGAAAAGTAGAACAGAGCACTTCGTTTTCAGTGCAATTTGAGTTCACCCAGATATGTGATATGCTAATGTTTAGATTAAGCAGATGGCAAGGAAGGCAGTTGCTAGTTGAGGATTGTTTTCCCCTTTCTGCATATTATTTCCAAACAAACAGCTTAAGAGGTAAGTTACTCTACCTCTTCCCTGTACTTTCCCTTGATTAAAAAAAAATAGCTGTAAATCCCTGTTTGTATTATTATCATCCTATGCACCCAAGAGTACCCATCTTATTTGAGATGTTGCATAAGTGTGGTTTCTACTGTTTGCTGAGGTTTTTATTTTTTTATTTTTTTGCTATTTATGTTACTTCAAAGAAAAGGGAAATAGAGCCTGACTGAGGCAAAAAAGAAAGAGGAGGTGAATTTGGAAACAAAAGCTGCTTAGAACGGAAGAACAGATGTTATGTTTCCATCTACATCTCTAATTTCTCCTCAGGGCTTGTCAGTACTGGCCCTGATTCTCTTACTTTTTTTGTGGTCCTCCTCTTCCTTCCTTCTCCAAAACCTCTTTATCCCCTTACTATTTCTCTTAGAATTTGGGACTTTTCAACATTAGTGTTTTAGATAGATGCCACTGTGCTGTTGCCTGTTAGTGACTTTATGAAAAAAACATTTGTAACTTTCAGAATTCTTCCAAGCTCGCACAACTTCTCACAAATGAAAAGATGGAGTTTTACATATCAATTTACATTTTTTTGAGTGGAAGGAAAAGATAGAGGTGGAAGCTGAAGAAACAGAGATAGAGGTGAAGAAGTTTTGGAAAGTTTAGGGGCAGACAGGAAATTTCTCCCTACCCCTCTAGGTTCTTCTCTGCCTGGGTGAGCAATCGAATTAACATGAGACAGATTAGTAGGAGAAAAAACACAAATTTAATTATGTAAGTATGGGGAATCTACATAGCTATAGATTCCAAGATTGGCAAGGAGAAACAGGGGTATATATCTGAGTTAAGGAACAGATTGGGGTTCTGGGACTTTAAGGAGAGAAGAGGGGAACTCACATGATCAGAAACGGGTGACTCAAATGATGAAGACTAGATGCTGTGAAATAAGATGGTCACTCTGCCATATTGATAGGTTTTTCTGACATAATGGTTATTTTTTGTAAAGCCCCCAATTCTGGGTAATAGCTCTAATTTTTATTCTTCTAGGTAGTTAAGAGAATGGCAAGAGTTCCTCATGAGACTGCAGGGCCTCAGTTGTCCTCAACTCAAAATAAGCCACATGTTAAAGTTACATGTCTTGGGAAGGTCTGTTCTGAAGATCTTGGGGAGGCCTATCTTGAACATTGTAGGGGAATCCATCCTTTAGATGTTTTAGTTTTATTATGTATATTGATAAAATTGTCTTTGGGGATTTCTGCAGTCTGAAAAAAAATTAATTGCTTTTCAAAATCTATACTGGCTTCCTTTGAATACAACTCCTGGCTCAGGTAGAATCCAGGGCGGCTTGGATCAGTTGGGTTAAATGAACAAATCTTCAAGCTACCCACACTTGAACCCATCTTCTTCCTCCTTCTCTTACCTAAAGGAGTATCTCTCCTTTCAGCCAAGGCTAGTATGTCAAGAGCAATGGTTCCACCCATTTTGTCTTTCTGAACCTCAAATTTATCTTCTTGACTATAAAATGGGGTTAATAGTGGTAACTTTCTCATAGGATCGTTATAGAAATTGAAGTGGTTGATGAATATAATGTACTTAGTATTGTTCCTGGAACAAAGTGCAAGCTCAACAGTTAACAGCTAGTATTGTTACAGTTGTTTACACACACACACACACACACACACACACACACCATTAGGATGAAGGGAAATCCTATTCTTTCATTCCTTGAGTCTGTACTCTTGAATCATAGTGCCCTGTTTTATGAAAATATGTCAACAGAGTGTAAAAGGTCACCCATACTAGACAGAGGTATCAGAAGAACAGCTTTGGGATGGGAGAGTTCTCAAGAGTAGAATTTACCAACAAAATGGATGAAATCTTCTAGAAACATGCAATTTCATCTTGGATTTCTGTATCTACTATGACAGAACTCAGGAAGATTGACTGGAACAGCTTCTGCCTGGAGTCCATAGGCTTCTCTCAGAGTTACAGAGTCAGGTATCTGTTTTGTTTGGACTTGACAGCACAAGGAACTGTTTTTTCCCTAGCTAGGAGAGTGCTTTGCAGAACAATAGACACCATAGATTTTTCAGTGCTCTTCTCCTGTATCTTATGCATTGCTTTATAAAGCTGTTGTCCAATGAGTTCTCTGCAACAGACGGATAACTACCCACAGTTTTCCATTTCATCCCAAGAATGCTGGGGACTTAACCAATGTGTCTTTTTAGGGATTGACAGAGTCTTTTGAAGAAGAACTTCTGCAAGTATTTGTCACTTGCAGTTTGACATTTCTGACTTACTATGCCCCATAAGCATGAATTTGGAAATTCATTTAGGAAGGATTTACAGTTCACAAAATTTTAAAATAGGTCCGATTATCATTTGTAGCCTCAGTTTCAGATTTTCTTTCTTATTAGAGACTGATTCAGCCCAGGTCAGCAGTGCCTTCTCTGAAGGGAATTGGTTTGCCAGGTTTAAACATAGAAAGTGCCTCTGACACACCTGTTTAGGGATTTACTAATTTCACAGTTGCAGTAATTTGAGAAAATCATATTTGAGACACTTACCCTTTTTTTTATATATATATATAAAAACAGCCATTAGTAGCAAGTGTCCTGAATGCCTCTATCCATACCCTACATAACACCAGATTCAATTGCTATTAGTGGAGTCCACTAATGAGCTGCTTCATTTTCAAAGTTCTTATGGTCAGCTTTTTATAAATTAGTGTTTTGATTCAATTTGATATCTACTGGAAACAGAAGATTGATTCAATTTTGCATCGTTTTTGTTCAGATATGATTATAAACAACCAATTTACATATTTCTATGTAACTTCTTACATATTTCATCACCTTCTGATTTCTGTGCCTGCTTAGTTGATGAATTAGAACATGAAACCAGCGGGTCCTCCAGCCCATGGACCCACAGAGCCCCTTTGCCCTTGCCTGATGCATTGTCACAGGGGGAGCAGGCAGATAGATGTGTGTGTAGGGCTTGGCACTGCCCTTTTCTGAAACACAGCTCCAGGGCTGGTCCTTCTCAAGATGGGTTAGCACACTATCTTCCTTTGTAAATAACCTCATGTTCTCTAGGCTTTCCGTGCACAGAATTAGAGTTACCATTGAATTAAGGCAAAATTTTTAATTGGGCGCACCGCAAAAGATGGTTTTCTAAATCAGTGAAAAAAAGACTAACTTGTAAACCCCTGGATCTTTCCTGTAATAATATTTCCATCAATACTCACCCGAAAAAAAAAGCAGGTAATTTTATGATTTGAAGCATATGGAATGTTATTTATATAGACCTAAGAGATTAAGAAGATGAAATGTTTCCCTCTCTATTGCTGAATTAGCCAATGAAAGGGAAGGAAGACTGACAGACAGCAGCCGGCTTCCCATAGGGAATATATTAAATACCCCTGATAATGAGAATGGTAGTTCCAGGGACAAAGAGTTAGTTCATTTAAATGATTATTACTTTGTCTCACTTTTTTTTTTTTTTGCTTCCACAGTTATTTTTTTGTATTTTTCTTTGAGCCTCTGTTTCCGTCCTTACCAAGTATTTACAATTTCTTTCAAGTGAGATCAAATGGGATTGCACTTCCTGTTTCATGGGGGTTGGCTCCACCATTGAAAATTATAGGTGCCAAAGCCGAAAGAATCGGGTAACTAAAGGGAGAGTTCTCTCTTTAGAAGGAAAAGCTGCATTTTAGTTGAAAAGGAAAGACAATGCAGCTGTTTTGAGTAGCTTACATCTTTAGAAATGCTAATGAATGTGATTGAATTTCACTGAAAGTGGGGCTGAACAGTTCAAGTCAAAAAGAAAAAGGAGTTTTGAGGAACTAGTCTCATTTAGAGACAAAGATCTTATTTACAGTAACTTTATCCTAAGATCTCCATTTGCAGTGCTCCTAATTTTAAAATATAGTGTCAAAGCAAAACGTTCACCTAAGCTTTTGACTCTTATCAGTTTTCTCTAAATGCCTTTTTTGGGGAAAATATTGTTCACAAATAATATTAAGTTCAGAAAATTTAATATCAGATTTTGCTGTCAGATTTTCCATTCTCATTTAATCTAACGGAGTCAGTGAAATTAAGAGACAATGCAGGCAGGCCGAAGGAGACGCTGGCCCCTACTGAAGACTCTGGTCATAATGCTAAAGTAGGTAACACTAAAGTGAACCTCCAGAGCAGTGGAGCTGTGTAATTATATAGGATTCCCATTGTTATTCTTCATTGTACATGCATTTTTAAGGAAAACAATTCATCTATCCATCTGGGCAATAAGCTCTTCATTTTTTTTTTTTTTTCGGGATTTGGAGGGAAGTCTTAGGTGTCTATAACTGGTAAACTTATGTCTGCTTTGGGTTGTTAGGCTTCCTGCAGAGAAGCTGCTTATGATACTGGGAAAATGAGGCCTTTTTAAACTTAGACAAAGGCAGTGCCTCAGTTGCAACTCTTACAGGGCAACCCCGATATACAATGGGGTGCCTGACTGTGGGTTCTCACCCGTGTGCTTAAAAAGGACTTATAATAAGAACAATTGCAGGCACTCACAAAAAGGTTAATAAAAGGGTTTATTTACAAAAAGGAAGGGAAATAAAAAAATGAATAACTCAGGGACAAAAGAGAATGTGAGGGAGAGAGATAAATCTCCAAATACGTCCTACCAGATCCGAAGAGCTGGAAACCCCAATGGCACGCCGTAGCCCGGCGAGAAGCAAGAGAGCCCCAAGGTCCAAAGACCCTCGTTATATAGACAACATATCTGCTTAACTCCACCCCTCAGTTTCTGGTAATCCTCTCTTCTGGATGATGATGGAATTAAGGGATTAGTGGCCCCTAGTGTCTTGGACCTCCTGTGGAGTTTGTTGCAGACATCCTTTTTCCCCCCAACACTACCAGTTACTATCTTGGTTCTGCACCCACGCGCACATTTATAAAACTACTCAGGTTGAGGGAAAAACATTGGGATTTATTTAACAAACAGGGAAAGGCAAAACATTACTAAAACTAACAGAGGTAAAACAAAAGTTACTAAAGTTAACTTATGGCCGTTTACCTTACTTAAAATAATGTCTAGTTCCTTAAGTTCCAAAAAGGTAATAATGATGGCGTGTTTACTTAAAATAATGTCCAGTCCTTTAAGTCCCAGAAAAGTAATAAAGATGGCATGTTCCCGCCACTGCTGAAATAGAAGTTGTCTTCCAGACAGTAGGCCACGATTTCAACTCAGTGTCTTCTTTCTTATGTTGATGGAGTTTTCCCGCCACAATGGTGTCTTCTTTTCAACGTGTACCGATCAGACTGCAGGCCAGGTTCCAACTTGCGAGGACAACACAGGTTGTCACAAGCAACTAAAAATGCTTTTAAAACCACCTTAATGCTCCAGCACATCATTAGACCAACAAGACTGTAAACAGCAGCTACAGTGGCCAGACGACCCATCAGACTGCACTCACACATTTTAGAAGGCACCCGCTTTGCGTATCTGCCTTTTCTCTTCGGCTACTTACAAAGCCTCCAAAGTCTCTGGCCCTAAATCTTCATTCCCACATCGTGGCGGGCTACCAACTCTCCTCATAACGATGGTTCCTTTTATTTTTTCATAATGGCGTCTCCTTCTTCTAGTTCTACATAATGGTGTCTGTGTTTCTCTTCCTTTCACTCCTTTTTAAAATCTCCTAGGCCTTACCTTCCTGTCCCAGGTGAGCAAAATCCTGTAGATTCTCGCGAAGCCCACCTAGCGGGGCTTCGGATCACTGGCTGCAATTCACCTTTAACAATAAACCTCTGTAGGGGGGCGCCAGTTCACCGGACTTTGACTCAGCCCGCCCCCTTACACTTATGGCTGGGTGGTTATGCAGCATCCAAAATAAAAGATGGCAGGGAAGACAGAAACCTCTGATCTTAGTAGAGCTCAGGCCTCTCCCTGACTTCTGTCCCACGTTCTCTTTCAGTCATGTTTTCTTTGTCCCTTTCTCCAATTTTTCCACTCTCTGAATCAGTTCATTCAGTAAAATAAAATGTAGAAATAAATAAGTTGGAGGGAGTGCTTACATCATTCTACCCCCATTATGGTAGGAATTTTGTCTGTTTTTTGGTGCTTTGTCACTGATAGAATCTTGACACTTAGAATGGAGCCTGGCCTTCAGTTCTTAAGGAGGACAAGAGACATATTGCTGGTAATTTGCTGTCTGACCTATATCCTGCCTTTAGGGTCTAGCTGAGGTGGTGTCACTAGGGTCCCCTGACTCTGAGCAGGATAGATGGCCTGTTTGTGCTGACACATGGTAAGAGCTCAGTGAATATTGAAGAAAGAAGAGCATCATTGCATAGAGGATGGGTGCCATTGTCCCTGCCCCTGTTACAGGGCAACCACAATGTGAAATGGGTTGGCCTGACTGTGGGTCCTCACCTGCATGCTTAAAAGGGACTTAGAATGAAACTCAATTGCAGATACACACAAAAAAGGCAATAAAGGGTTTATTTGCCAAAAAATGGGAAATGAAAAAATGAATAACTCAGGGAGAGAGAGAGCAAGAGAGATAAACTGGTGAATGCAACCTTCCCTTCCATTGAGCTGGAACCCAACAGCATGCTCAAAGCCAGCGAAAGGCCAAGAGACCCCCAAGGCCCACATGTCTGGTTATACACCAAACCTGGCTGCTTAACTCCACCCTCAGTTCCCAGCAATCCTCCCTTCAGTGGTGGTGACATTATGGGATTTGTAGTCCTTGGTGTCTTGGATCTCTTAGGTTTTATGGACCCCACCCCCACCTCAGACCAATCTGTGGAGTTTGTTCAGGACATATTTTCTCCCAATACCCCCACTTACATGCAGTATCCTTGGATTGTATCTCACAGCATTCCATGAACTGACTTCCTCAATGGTGGGGGTGGGGGGGCAGATGGGAAGGAGAAAAAATGAATAAATAAATTGAGGTAGAAGGAAAGAGGAGGAGAGTGACATGTGGAGGGGGAGTTATATGAAGGGAAAGATACATGGGTGAGAGACTCATGGGTGAGAGACACAAGGAGAGACATGGCAGCCATTATCTTGACCTTGTGGATTAGATGGTACATTCTGAATTTCAGGTCTCTCCTGCTGTCCCAACTCTCTGCGACCTGTTTACCCCCTTTCTTCTGGTTCCTTGCCAGAAGATGCTTTAGCCTGTGATAAGCTTTTGGGTCTCAGTTGCCCCACTTTGGGCCAAGCCTATTTGGCTGGGCATTTACCCACAAAGGGAAGGATAATTTTTGGAGATTTATTAAGATTATCGATTATCTTTTTTTCCCTTCTGTCTCTCTTTGCAAACAAATTAAAGATTTTTCACACTAAAAGTCTGCTTTCTTTGCTTTGCTTTGTGTGCATAGATGGCCAAACCCTTTTTAGAATCTGCCCCTTAACAGTTTGGGTTCCCTGTGGTTGCATGGTTATAGTATGATTATACTTGCCTCTTTGAATTTACTAGCATTTTGGACTTTCATAACATTGGAGGGTTAGTTATAGTTGTATTAAAAGATGAGAATATTGCAGAAGATCCTTAGAAGAATTTCTTTGAATAGGCAGAAACATTTAAATAGAAATATTTGTCCATATCATGCTGAAACTTAATCTGTGTAAATTTAAACTTAAATCTCCATGCAATGAGGTTTGGGAATGTAGACTCCCTGACCATGAAAAACTTGTTTCCATTAGACTGATCCTTCATTTATTTGTGCTTTCATTCACTCATTAAACAATCACGAGCCTACTTGGTATAAAACACATTGTGATATATGCAGAAGGAGAGCGGGAATGCATCCAGAATGATTTTCACCGTTTTCAAAATGTAGTGTTTTATATTCTATCTTAAAATCCCTGCAGTCTATTAGATTCTATGCTGGGATCAGGCCTAGTTATTTTCCTCAATGACTCTGATGGTGGAATTGAGAAACATGTGCTCTACAGCGGCACATGCAGCCTGGTTGAATAAGCTTGCATTGAACAATAGGTTCAGAACTCTATAAGGCCTTGACAAAAGGAGGGAAGAGACTGAGAACCAGTGGAAAAAAATAGGGCACCTGGGAAACAAACAGATCTAGGCCTGGTTGCTTGTATCCAGGCTGGCTGGAAAGATCCACCAGGCAAGGGGGCGCAATCAGCTGGAAGCAGGTGGACCTTTCAGCAAGCAAGCCCATGAGGCAGAGCAAGAACAAGGCTGTCTGAAAGGTCTTCCTTAACACAGAGCAGAAGGGTCTATGTGAAGAGGGATGTGTTGTTTAGGGTCCAGGATGGGGTGACTCTTTTTTTTAATTTATTTATTTATGCATACAAGCTGGGGTACAGGCCAGAGGCGTGGGGCAGTGAGAGGGTTCACCAGAGACAGAGTGGGGAGCAGAACAGGCAGATCGACGGAAATACACTGCTGAGGGGAGCAATGGGCAAGGCAGGAGAGGTCTGCCGTGCCATGTTGTAATCTCCCTGGTCGGGTGTCCAACTCACATCGCCGCTGCCAACAGCTCCGCAGTGCAGCGCTCAACCTGCTACGCCACCAGGGAGGCCCGGGGTGACTCTCTTAATGGAATAAATTATAGAGAATTTATAGTATGGTTCTCATCCTGTGCAGGAAAGCAAAAATAGATCTCCTAACACATTGTAAGACTCTTGTTTATGAGTTAAATACTTTTTGCTTTTTATGCCTGCTTATAGTAGTTTATTCACATGTACTTTTTGATCAGTTGGACTGAAGAGGTGAAGAGAGGATTGAAAGGGATAGGGAATGTTATATATATATACTGTATATACTATTAGATATTATTTATACTGTATATGCTATTTTATATACTATTCTGGAGAAAGTGACTCCTGGCTCTAGAATATATAGATGTTATTTGGCCAGAAGAGCAGCATGTCGAATTTAGGCATGAAAAAAAGCCAGATTCTCTTTGCCTCTAGTGATGGTAGTGATGCCCATTGTACTGCATGAAGGTTAAAAACATCAGTAATTAGAAATGTTGAATTAGGGATTCCTGAAAGGATGAAGGCATCTCATCTCCAGCCATCTTTAAGAACACAGTTCTTGCCTTAGGTATTGTTTTGTAACAGAGTGGTCCAGGGAAAGGGGAAGTTCCAGGTTCCCTACCTGACCCAAGGAAGGGTGGAGTTGAGCAGGGAGGAGGGGAAGCTGGAAAGAGACAGAGAAGGAAGAAGAGAAATGGAGAGCAAGAAGTAGACATGGAGGAGGCACATGGAACAGAGAGACATGTGAAGAAGCTGTTCTTGTTTCTTGGCCTTGGACTTGTGCCAGGGACTTGGGGGACATGGAAGGAGACACTGAAACAGATGTGGGTGAGAGATCTGTGGGGAGGTTAACAATGACAACATTTATCTTGATTTTTATTTTGATCTTTTCCTTCCAGACTTGTCTGGACCCTTCTGCCCCTTTACTATGGGTCCCCACCAGAAGGTGCCTTAGACTTGTGGCAAGCTTTTGGGTCTCAGCAGTCCTACTTTGGGCCAATCCTGTTTGGCTGGGCATTTACCCACAAAGGGATGTGTAACTTTGAGTGTTTCTTGTGGAAACTACTTTCTCTTTCTCTTTTCTTTATTGCACACTAACTGTATTAAAGTTCCTTTCCATTGAGGGCCTTCCACACTAGAGTATGTTTTGTAGTGATGTGGCAGATGAGAAAAACTGTTTAGAGCAGGCAGGTTTGGGGGTTCTGGGGTGCCCCTCTTCTTTCCCTGTTTTGCATGGGACTTGGAAGCACACAGCTGATTCCTGCAGGCATTCTTTGCAACCCTGTGACTTTTGTGCATTGAACCTGTTGAAAAACATTGTTAGAGACCAGAGATAACTGAACTTCTGAAATAGTACGGGAGAAAAACCAGGTCAAGGGCTGGGACAACAGAATTGTCAGAAGGCGCCAAGGATCTGCCCTATGTGCCCACTAAGCTGCTACTGACCACACCAGCACACTCATCTGCTTGGTTCTGTGCTACCAGCAACACCCCACTGGACAGACAGCAAACAAGAGTGTGTTTACATAACAACTACATCTGCATTTGATCTTTTTGTCCAGGGCAGTCAAGGGAAATGTGCCAGCATTTGTTTTCATCTTTGGATATGAACAAGTCCTCCTTAAATGCTGTGAGCCAAACCTAAGAGGTCACCCTGGCTTTGTTGTCTTCAGCTGCCTTTGGAAAGCTACCTTGGTCTCTGGAGCTGCTGCCAACCTTTTTCAATATGTATTGAAAGTCACAAGGCTTTGCCACTTCTCCCCATGTGTTAAAAGAGTTGCAAAAAGCCATTCTGAGTTCACTTTCCTTAAAAGAGTCCTTTTTATTATTCACCTCAAAGCTGTCAATTCAAAAAAGGCTTGTTATAAATGGATTAATTTATGGCAAGATTGTTGATTGACAGGAAAAAGTTTGTTATGTATGGATTTGACATCACAACCATGCATAGCCAATTTTCCCACTAACAGCTTCTTTATGGAAGAATTCTTCCAGCCACATTGCATAAACAGCTGTTGGAAACACCTTTGCATCGATCATTTGTAATAGTTTATTAAAGTGGTACCTGGCAACATGTCTATATAGTTAAAGGCTTGCTCATTACCATACCCCATTTTTCAGGAGTTTATTACTCAAGCTTTTCAAATCGTATCAAACTCAAGCCTCATGTGAGTGCTCACTCTGAACATTGTTTCTTTTGTTAGTGAAGCTCCCAAAGCAGGGGCCTCGATTCTTGCAGAGTGGTGTGAGCCAAGATGAATTCAGCATCAGATGTTTGAAAAAAAGTTTCTCTTTTTTGATGTAATTTTTTTCCCTCTCAAAATGAGTATTTGAAGGCTCTATCATTTCTTCTTTAGCAATAAATGCTATGAGAAAAGAGATGTTCTAATTCTCCTAAGGAAGCCCTTAGGACTTTTTAGTTTATGCTTTTGCACATTGTGCCACATTGGAACCTTAGCTTGATCATTTAGATGCTCATCCTAATTTTCCCTCCTCTACTTTCCAGTCCCCTTTCCCTACAAGAGAAAGCCCTCCTTGACTGGCTGTCTTCTTTGTCTTTGAATTGAATGGCAACTCTCCTGCCTGAAAGGCTGTGCTGAATAGCAGATAAGAAGATAGGCTTATTAGTGACTTAAGTTGGAATGCTACTCTTTTAGATGCCTTATGAGTCTAGGGAGGTTTTTTTGGCCTATGTAATTCCATTTCTGTTTTCTCATGTAAAAAATAGGGATGACAATAATAGTAACAATTTCTTAGTGTTGTCGTAGGTTCTAAACACCCTAATATGTGTGAAGGGTTGAATGTAGTCTTTGGCACATGGTGAGAGCTGAATAGCTGGCTGCCTCTGCCTTATGAATGGGGATAGTAGCTGATACTAATTTTCCTGTATCCTTGGATTCCCTTCCGGCCTTCTGTTGGGGTCAGGACAAATTTTCTTAGGAATATTACTATCCTTTAGCTCCTCTGTAGGATATTGGCAGTCCTTTCTGGCAGCTTCAGTGGCAACGATGCCTCCTGCCCCAAACCTGGTATACACTGGAACTTCCTCACAGGGGGTAGAGGAGGAAGGTGCGTAATGAACTGTGATACTCCATTAGCCTGGATAAGCCCCAGAGCATAAGAAGAGCTAAAGGAGCCAGCTGGCTCCCCAGTAAGCCCTGGTTCTGCCAAGACCCACTGATTGCTGACGAGGAAGCTAAGAGGAAACGCTGGTGCTGGAAGGAGTGAGGAGAACATTTCCCCCCAAGATTAGAAAGTTATTGGCTCAAACCAGTCGTGAGGATTGAATGAGCTAATGAATGCTTTGAAATCCATTGAGAAAGATTCTATTAAAATCCATTGTATTAGTTTGTCATTTCTAATCTCTTGAGTAGTGAGCCCTTGAAGAGGAAGGGAACAAACTTTCTGGGTGATGATTTGGAGTCCCTGACTGACTTCTAGAGTATACTCACATGCTGCATGCAAAGCACTGTGCTTAGGCCTAGGCTTTCTCCAAAATGATCAGCCTTCCACAGCTGGATTCTTTACAAATAAAAAAAAAAAGAAGAAGAAGAAGAAGCTGATGCCACAAATGTTGCTATTAAAAAAAATTCATGCAGTTTTTTTTTAAAGTTTATTAAGAATGAAAAGTCCTCTGCAGCTTGACTTAACTTGTTATTTTCCTAGATATTTCAGAGGAGATATTCATAGGCAAAGAAAGTCATTCTTTTTCCCAGCCAAAATGCAGTATTTTTCCTTCTGTCCTCCCCAAAGTGTTGCTATCTGTGTCAGTTATAGAGAGAATAGCACTCTCCTTTCTTTAGAAAATGTCTCTTTTGCTGCTGGTGGAAATAAAAATTTCCCTCCTACTATGCATACAAATTCTCATGGGAATATGGTTTTGCTCCTGAAAAGTCAAATTGAAAATGTTGTGACATATTTTCAAAATTACCAAAATGCTCAAGTGAAGTAGCAGGCAGTTTTTGGAGTCCACATGAAAACTATACATAGTATGCAGTGTCCAAAATTACTACTTTGAACACTGCTTTAATATATGCACCTGAGGATCCTTTTATTTTCTTATTTTATTTTCATGAAAATCAAACTTTAAGCAAATAGAACAACTTAAACCAGGTAGTCACTCTCCATTGTTTCATATAGTCAGTAATAATAGCTGAGGGATCTTATTTAAAAGTACCGGTCATTCATGAGTTTTGCTGCTTGGTGATCTGCTCTCGTGATGTCATTTCGAACAGTGACAAAAGGCAAGAAATCAATGTGCTTCGATATTATTCCAAAAAGTACTCAGGAAATAATAAATTTTTCAAGATGAGGTAGGTGGAGAAGATTGGCATTTTTCAAAGACAGAAGTATACCCCTATGATTCTGGTGACACTGCCATCATTTGAATGAGTCCTAATTGCATAGGTTGGGAAGAAACCATGATTAATCAGAATATTCATTAATTTCATCCCTTCAGCTTGGTGGATGGTCCAGTGTTTAAACAATTACTGATGGAGTCTCCCAGTAAGAATCATCTCAAAATCTTGTGCTGAATGAAATCATTGCTTTTGTGATTTGGGGGCACATTTCATTTTCATGACTATTAGAGGATATCCCAAAAATCAGCATTGGGAGGTATTTGGACCAAGAATGATTGACAGTGTCTGTAAGTACTTATTATGTCAAGGCTTCAGCTTGTTGATTGATGGGAAATGATGTATAATAAATTAGAATGATCACACATCATTTCCCATCGATTGAAATGCCAAATCCTTGACGGAGTAATGAGTTATGGCCAATACCACTCACTGTCTTAGGGGGAGATTGATTGCATATCCTTTCATCGATGTGATCAAACAACTAAGAGATCCTAAGTACTCATCTAGCTCCCAAATTTTACCTTCATTCCAGTGCAGAACATGATGTTAGTGTTGCCTTGGTAAGCATTGCACAATGCCACGTGGGTACTGGAGCAAGGGTATTCTTCATCATTGAATACAATGAGAACCTCACTCCTGGCAGGATACAGATGCATCCTAAGTGCAGAGAGACTCAATGAAGCACCATTAGCTATCCCTGCTACAGCAGAACAAGACAGCAAGACTCCCAGACCTCTTCATAAAAGCAAAGTTGACAGTAGGCTCAATGGAATGAATGTTTAGTATGCTCATGTACCAGTGGGTGGATGTTTTTTCCTTTTTCTCTTGTGTAACTTATTCTCAGTATAATGTGTTTTCTAAATCATTCCAGTGGGTGAGACCAATTCATGTTCCTTTCTGGTAAGAAAAGCAGTTCTTTCTCATCTCATAATTAAATACCAAAAATCACTAGCTGTGAAAAATTTTTATTTATTTAGATAGCCAACCTGTCTGTTTTTCTCAGTGGAGGCGGGAGAGCTGGCATGATGCATGAAATTCATAATCTTTGCTCTTCAGTCAACATTCAGTGACTATTTCTAAGGCCTTTTTGGACTCTTTATATCTCCATAGGTATTTAAAAGCTAAACTAAGTGAAAGCTCTCTAAAACTTGATTAATTAAATAAATGCTTTTTGAGCAGTCGCTATGAGCAAGACATTATGATAACTTTTAAAATATGTTACTGGGAAACAATCCAACATGAAAATTCTATCTCTGTTAAGAAACAATTAAAAAATCATTCATGCTTAGAAAATAGAAATTGTTCCACAACTTTCCACATAACCTCAAACATTTAATTTCTTCATAATTTGAAGGCCAGTAAACTTCAAGTCCTAAGAATGTGAGGGATACTGTTTGTTGTGTTCATTGCTCTACACTCAACACTAGACCAATCCTGGCATGTGTCATATAGTCAGTGTTGGTGAGTATTCTTGAATGGATAAAAGGATAAATGAATGAGCAAGGTATTTGAAATTCTAGATTCTTTTTTTAAAAAAAAGATTTAAAAAAATTATGCATACAAAAACTGGGGTGTAGGCCAGAGGTGTGGGGTGGGAGAGGATTCACCAGAGACAGAGTGGGGAGCAGAACCGGCAGATCGACTGAAATATACTGCTGAGGGGAGCAGCAGGTGAGCCAGGAGAGGTCTTGCTGCACCATATGGGAAGGTTCCTGGTCAGGCTAGCTTCACAGTGCTGAGAATTAACTTGTTGCACCACCAGGAGGCCCTGAAGTTCTAGATTCTTTTCAAATGCAGGTGACTAAATCAATATTTTTAGAAATCCAAACTTTTATATTCTCCTATTTTTCTCTGGCAGAATTAGAGTGACCATTAGGATTATTTCCAAAATGGTTACAGTAAATTTAGCTGTTGAAGGACAGGAGTAGAGACAGAAAGAAGTGAGATAGAACTAACATTTAATTATTCCTGTTATGTAGAGATACTTTCCAGGGTGTTTTACATGTATTTTCTTCTCTACTATTGTCCTATGAAATAGTATCATCCTCATTTTACAGATGTGAGATCTGAGGTCCTTAGAGGTAAAGAAAATTTCTCAAATTTACACAGAGAGTAAGTAGAGTTGCTGACAGTCCAGCCAAATTCAAGTTTGTCCCTCACCTATTCTTAGGGAACCAGACTTCCATGTGATTCTTAGGTAAGCACCCAGAGCATTAGAGTAGAATTAAGACACTAGGATTCCAGTGAGAGACACAAAATATTGTTGTTTCAAGTAAGTTAGGAAGATATGGGCAAGGCAGGGTCCATACTATGCTATCCATGCATTGGATATACAGAAACCATGATGACTTATCAAATGATTCACTGAATGAAAGATCAGACAAGATTAATGAATACCCTGTGAGACTTCTTCAGCTGTCAGGAAGCTAAAACATCATAAGCACAATGCTTGACTCTCAACACCGCTTACTCATGTAGTCAAAAAGGAATGATCAAGTATTTATTTCATTCACAGTTTATTCCATATTTACTATAGATGAATAATATATTTCCTGCCCTCAGCAAATCATCTGTAAACAAGTATTTATAAAGCAGTAATGTAAGTGCTAGTGGAGGTAAGTGCAAAGTGCTATGGGAGAACAGGACTTGGTGCTGCAGAGATTGTGTTTGGACTGGGAGAGGAGTGGAGAGAGCAGAGAAGACAGTGTTAACTTGTGTTTGAATACACTCTGAGAGGAAGAGGGGAGTCCCTTGAGAGGTAAGGAGGGAAGGATTCCAGGCAAAAGGAACAGAATGTGTGAAAAGCACTGTGGCTTATATAGCAAACTATATGGCACATTTAGGAGACTGCACAATATATGCTAAAATGTATGAGTATTTATGGTTTGTTTTCTGGAAGAACAGAATTAGGTTGGGTTTCTAGGGCAAAAATACATAGAGTCTAGTATGACAATAATATTTGTACTCAAGATTTAGTGTACATCCCCACACAGCTGGTCTCATAAATAGCTATTAATTGGCATCCATAGAAACAGCTGAGATGATAAGATTATCTGAACCATAATTATTATTTTTAAAGTAAATTTTAAGAGTGATTACTTTAATAATATTTACTTTGGGTTGTTAAAGAGCTCTGAAATTTAAGAGTGAAGTCATTGGTAATGGAGAAAGAAAAGGTCAATTTCATTGGTCTTCTGTTATTCAGACAAGAGGAATATTGTATCAAAACACTATCTCATCAGATCAGCACAATATAAGGTAACAGGGAAACACCCAAATAAAGATTATCTGTACCAGAACCACTGCAAACATTTCCATATTAGGTTTCTCAAAAGAGCATCCTGGGGCAACAGCTCCCCATTATGAACTTACTGGTCGGCAAGTCCTTGACTCCATCCTCAGGAAATTTAATCCTTGTAGACTTTGCAACATAAATTTAATTTATTTGATTATACAAACAATTCCCAGCTTTGAGCAGAGTTGAGTTCTAAATGTTTATTTAAATTTATTTGTTTGTATTTACAACCTATTTTCCTATAGAAATAATGCCATGTGTATGGGCCTAGTCAAGGCCTTTTGTTCTTGTATTTTGAAAACAGAAATAGTAACAATGGCAAGCCTTATTTCAGCTACACCTCCTACACCTAAACATTGTTTCTACAAGCATATATATATCAGAACACCATTTCTGGATATCAGGAACCCCTCTTCTCTCCTAGCGGGGATCCTTTTTATTGTGCATCCAGAGTTTATAAACTCTCTTTCCTTCTATATCTGCATGAAAACAGAAGTTCATCAACTTATGCTCTTGCTACATGTCCTCTACTAAGAGAAAAAAAGACAGTAAACTTCTAAAGTAGTAGGAGCTAGTTCTTCCTTTACAGTTTATATAAATGTTTGTTTGCAATCCAGGGAAAGGCTACGCTGTTAGGGTGTTACTACCTGTGTTACAACAGCGTCTACTCCTGGTTTGTCCACCGTATCCATTGAATGTATTCTTAAAGGCAACAGTTATAATTTAATTGATAGTTGTATCATGATTTGTAGTATACAAATTACTTTCATAACATTCCCCCATTTAATACCAACATTGCAGCATTTTAATACCAACAACATTCCAAAAATTAGGTGTTTTTCTTCCATAGGGTAATTATGACTCAGCGATAAAAAGTAATATACCCCCCAACCCCACCAATATTAAATGCTGAATCTGTGATTCTAAGGCAGATCTCTTATTCCTCATGTCCAGTAGTCTGTGCATGATGTCAGACTTGCATGGGAAAATTTTATGTTGTTGAAAGACTAAAGGTTGAACACTCAAATCAAGTTAAAGCATTTGTACCAGTCTTTCTTTTAGAAAATGGAGAATCTTCCTCAGCATTAACTTGGGGTTTCTTTAAGTCCACCATTACTGAAACAATTGGATTTTTCTGCCAAGAAACATTAAGGCTGATTTGACAAGAATGACGAGGCACTTAAAGAGTTGATTGACTGTTAGTACAAGGCTTTTAGAGCTAGCTAAAATTGCATCAACTATAAGTGAAAGAAATGGAAGTATCTACACAGAGATTCAAAGGAAAGCCTATAACATAGAGAACAAATGGTAGCATGGTCAAATATGTGTACATTTATCCAACAGTTCTCTCTGATTCCTCTAATATACAAATTCATTTGCTTCTTTGATAACTTTCTGTGGTTCTCATAGGAACCAACTGAAGTCTAAATTAATTAGTGTGAAAAAAAATTTTGTGCTTATTGAAGAATTTTCAGAATACCTATTCAGATCAGATGCTTATCAAGATAAATGTTTGCAAATCTACCATCAAACTTCCAATCTAAGGCAAATTTACCCTCCTGTCACCATATCTGTGGTAACACCAGAAACCAATGGAAAATCTTTGAAGTTGACAGCATCTGCTGAAAAATTTCTAAGGGAAGTAGTGGGAACTTCCATAACAAATCTGTTCTTCTTGAGCATCCATGGTTATAGGAGTTATTTCAAAATTGCTTCAATTTTGAAGAAAAAAAGAAAATAATTTTTTTCTCTCCATCTCTTTTTAAAAGAATGCACTGAATAACAGCATGGAATAATGTAATTAATGGATTTTTCAGTTTTTCTGTTAAAGAGAGGAAGACAAGCAAATGAGCAAATAAACTTTTATTTATGACTTTCTTTACACCATACTGACTTTTAAAATGTTTTTTTTTAGGAGGACTCTTAACTGTGGATTTCCCCTAAGCTTTGTATTGAACTAATGACCATATAGGATCTTCTCTACTTCTTCTGGGAATGAAATTCCAATATGAATTGCTATCATTTTACCCTCATGTTATGCCATATAACAGATATGGTCATCGACAAGCTTAGCGTTAGGAAAAATAACCAAGAAACACCTAAGCTCAGGGTTAGGGAAAATAATCAAGTAAGTGTGCAACCATTTAAACAGACTGACTAATGTATGAACCCACATTGATTTCCACATTGTATCCCATTCATGATGGTAAGACTTTTGGCATTGTAAAAACATTGAATTTCTCTGTCTGGGATAAGAGAAAATGTGACTGGTGCTTATAGTAGAAAAGACTAATTTTAAAGGAATAAGTTCACATTACATTAGGCAACTGTGGCAGCTGAAGTTGATGATGTTCTACACTTTTCTAAATATTTTAGAACTTTTTTTTAAGAAGAACAATTTTTAGAAGATGAAGTTCAATAACCATCACCCGAGCAAATCTTAAATCCCACTCTAAATTTTCAGACTTACGCAGCTTAAAAAGTAAATGTTTTATCAGCCTTTTAAAATTTCTCTCCTATGAAACACAGTACAACTAGAGGACAGAGCAGCCTTTCTCAAAACAGTCCTATTAACACTTGGGGCCGGATAATTGTTTGTTGTGGAAGGTCACCCTACTTATTATAGATTATTATGTAGCACCCCTCCCTTCTACAGACTAGAGTCCAGTATCTTCCCTCAAGCCTTGATGGCCAACAATGTCTCCCAATATTACCAAATGTCACCTGATGTATGAGAGGGAGTGGAGGGGGCAAAATTGTGCCTGGTTGAAAAATCACTGGAGTGGAGGCCTAGATTTCTTGGGTTCTATGCCTTTTTAGTTTAAGTATATAATACACTTGAAGTTAAGGGAGCTTAATTACATGTCCTAGGTCACAAAATTGAGTAGAAGCAGAGGTGGAATCTAAACCCAGATCTTCTTATTCCTATAGTGCTTTTCCCATTGCAGAATATTAACTAATGTTGGTTGTGGAAGAAATATTTCAGTTTTCCTTGAGCACTAAAGTTATTACCCATGGACATCCTGGGAACAGTGCAATGATGCCTATCTGATTTGAGTGAGAAAGAACATATTATTTATATGAATGAAATATAAATACTCAAAAAACTCTATTTGCTGTTATGCAGATACTTTGGGTGATGAGAAGCAAATAGCATCACAGTACTCAGTCAGTTTATATGAGGTGGTAACTGCAGTGAGATCAATATGCACAATTCTCTTGCCTTTGATAAATTTGAGACAGAAATTTGTTGCAAGTGTCCTAACACTTTAATGTTTTATAACTAAAGATAGAAAAAATGTGCCTGACAGAAACAATAAACTAAAGACCAAATTAACAGCCCAGGACCAGTCATTAGATCAGGAAACCAGTCTTAAGTTGTGACAGTGGCTGTCATACGTTATTGGCCCCATTAACCGTCTTGGTTCCAGCAAGGCAACAATGAAAGACATTCTCCTCCGCTAATGAGATATTGCCAAGAAAGTACATTGCTGCACAACCAGCGGTGTGAGGAACTGAAGAGAATGAAAAGAGGGTGAAAACAGATGGGATATATTTTGCATTTTCTCCTTCGACATGAATATGTACATATGATATATTAGGGCATCTCTCACACATGTCCCTCTTTTTTTGGCATGTTATGTTAACCACTCATCACTTTCATATATCAATTTTATCCAAAAGTTATGTATGCCCTTACTTAGATTTTTTTTCACCTTGATATTTTATACTTATCTAATTTTTTCTCCAATATCATGCCTTCATTTGTTAGATTTACCTCCTTCTTCACACCATTATTTTACTGAACTATTTGCTTGAAAACTTGTTAATTTTTCATAAGACATAACATGCTTCATGGAAGGTGCTTTGAATGGTACATTTGTTTGAAACAAAGTTTAGAGTGTATAGTTTGCTAACAATCCTACTAGGCTTTAGTATAAGGAGGGTTCTAGAGAGATAAATACAGTTTAGATTGTCTGGTGCCTAGCAGACAGGGTGTAAAAATTTTAAAAATGTGTATAAGGAATATATATTCAATTTTGTTGAGTTGGAAATATAGAAAGAAGAAAAACAAAAAGATAATAAATAAAGGAAAAGATCATATTAGCTCATGTCTCTTTTAATCTAGAGATCACAGGTTAATATTCTCTCTATGTATGTGTATATATACATATGCATATATATGGTAAACTTTTTTTCACAGTATTTCTCAAGTACTTGAGATTATTCAAATATGTACTGTAGTTTTATGGAGATGTTCTAATTTACTTAGCTTGTCTTTATTGTTTTTGAACATTTGTTTCCAATTTTATTTGGCTCTTGTTATAAAAATAAAGTGCTATATGTAATAAATTAATAAATTAATGATGCAATTGATTTTTCTTTTTTCCTAGTTTATTATTATCTAGATGTTAAATGCTTGGTCAAAGGCCATAAATATTTATAGAATATTGATATTAAATTACCAGCTAGCCCTCAAAATAGATTTGTTGATTTAAAATTTTACCAGAAATACATGAGAAGATTTTTAATTTGAACAAAATATATAATTGTGGAAGAATAATAAAGATTAAGGGGCTCAAGAATTTCTTTATCTGGGTCCCCACCACACTTTTCAAAGCAATAGCTACTTTCTTTTGAGTTGATTGCTTTTAATGAGTAGATATGAATCAAAACTAAATGAATTTTCTATAGCCTATGAAGATAGTTTCCAATGTAAAACAAAATCATTAAAGATATATGAAACTTTAAATATGAAAAGTTATTTGATATCATGGAGCTCAACCTTCTTTATTTAAAATGTGGTAATTAATTAAGCAACTGTTGTATGTCACCTCCGTAACCTTAATTCTAGTTGAAAAGGCCAGAAAAGTGTCCAATTACCTGTAATAAAATTCCATAAATATTAAAGAAAATAGTGGACAAAATACACAAAAACACATAGAAATGGGAAATGCTTAGCTTTTCTTTGGAGGATGGAACCAGAAATAATTTTGTAGAGGAAGCGATTCCCTTTATTTTTAAATGGATGTAACATTGCATTATAGCATTATATAAATTTCAGGTATGCATCATTGGAAAATAAATGTGTGTATACTACATTAAGTTCATCATTTGAAGTCCAATCAATTCTATCCTTCACCATGAATTTGTCCTCTTTGTCCAGATTTACTACTCCTCCTCTTCCCTCTTTTTGTTTCTGATAACCATTAATTAGCCTTAGAGTTTGAAAGTTTATATTTGATTTACTTATTTTGATCTGTTTGGTTATTTTCTCTATCACATATGAATGAAATTACCCAGTGTTTGTCACTCTCCATTTTGTTTATTTCACTGGACTTAATAGCCTTTGCTTCATTTGAATTGTTGCAAATGGAAGTATTTCATCCTTTATTTGGATGAATACTATTCCATTGTATATGTGTCTTCTTTATCCATTTGCCAGCCAGTTCTTTCCAACTTTGGTTGTTTCCAGTTCTTACTACAATAAGTTAAAGCTTATTTAAATTTATATATGTAAAATTTGGCACATTGACTTAGATAATAAAAATTGAAAGGAAACTAGTTGCCATTAACATTGTCGTCCTATTGGGCCTCCCTGGTGGCACAACGCGTTAAGTCTCAACACTGTGAAGTTATCTGTAGCCAGGCAGCACAAGTTCAATCTCGGCCAGGGAGCTTCCCACATGGTGCAGCAGACCTCTCCTGCCTCACCCACTGCTCCCCTTAGCGGTGTACTTAAGTAGATCCACCCATTCTGTTCCCCACTTTGTCTCTGATGAATCCTCTCATCACCCCACACCTGTGGCCTACACCCAAGTTCTTGTATGCATAAATAAATAAATCTTAAAAAAAAACCCTTATCATCCTATTTACTATTAGGAAGATGAGGGACAATATGGACCCTTCAAATTTCTGTCTTAGGTGACAAAAAAGTAAGGTAAGCATCCAAGAAAAAAACACAATGGGGTATCCACCTAGTGAATCTGCTTTAAGGGTTCAATTGGAAATCCAGTGGCCATTAGGAGTTTGAAGTCAGGAGAGAGGTCAGCAGATAAAGCACTTGGGAGTAACTGACCTTGCTGAATTACAGAATATCAGGATGAGAAAATTGAGACCTTACCCTACATGAGAGTAATTATTTCTTTTTTTGAAATTTCTAATTGTATGAAATAAATTTTCCTTTACTTATTTGAAATCTACTTATATCCACTGGCCCTACTTAAGCTTTCTGGAACTATGAATGAGATCCATCACTATTCCACATTATAGCCTTTCAAACATTTGGAAAAATGTATGCTTGATTCTGCTGTCTTCATCTGGCTAAATGGTCACAAATTTTTCAGTTTTTCCTCAACTTTTGGGATTTTTATATCCTTTCATTACTCTAATTGTTTTTGGATGCAATTTAGTTTGTTCTTGCCCAGAACTAAACCCAATATTCCATATATGATTTCACAATCCCTTGTTAGTTTCAACCTATCAGGTTCTTTAGAATCTTGATTTTTGTCAAGCATATTAATGATTCCTGCCAACTTTTATGTCATTTAACAATTTGATGAGTATGACTGCTAATTTTTTTTCCAAGACTGGGATTATCCCTGCTGTTGACTTATGGGTGATGTTGAAATCTTTGGCTTCATTTGAAAATGGCAACTTGTTGAAAGTCAGACTTGGAAGTATTGAGTGAGAATGAGCAAAGAGATGCCAAAAGGAGCTTAAAAGGGAGATGGGATAAAAATTATTTGACATACATGGTGGGAGCTATAAGATCTTGGAGCATATTGGGTGAAGATTATTTGGTGGCACTTCTGTAATTTCTCCTTGGTGATAATGATGATGGTGTTATAATAATAATAATAATAACAACAACAATAATAATGGTAACTATCATTGATAATTTTGGACACTTATTCTTTGTCATACACTCTGATAAGTGCTAAAACTCAATACTCAAGGAAATCTTTTGCATTATGATTACCTTCATTCCCTCTTTATTTTTTTTAGACAAAGGAAGTGAGCTTTAGTGTAATTAAGTGATTTATGCAAAGTATGAATGACTCTCGGATTTGAATTCAGCAATGTAAGTCCAAAGACTTTTTAATATCATTTTCTGACTAATTACTTTTTTGGTCTATGTCACTTACTATGAATATTTTTTCACACACATAAAACACAAATGTCGGCCTCCCTGGTGGTGCAAGGGTTAAAGTCTCAGCACTATCAAGCTATCACCAGCCACTGCAGCTCATCAGTTAAATCTCCTGCCAGGAAGCTGACCCACATGGTGTAGCAGACCTCTCCTTCCTCCCCCGCTGCTCCCCTCAGCAGTGTATTTCAGTAGATCTGCCTGTTCTACTCCCCACTCTGTCTCTGGTGAATGTTCTCTGGCCTACACCCCAGTTCTTGTATGTATAAATAAATAAAAATAAAATCTTTACGCCCCCAAAAACCACACAAATGTTACTGAATACATAAAAGCTGATAAGAAAACAAAATTAAGTTAGGACAATGATTCTGGCTAGACTCATTGGCAAGCTAAGTCATTCTTCCTGTGAACCAATCTCACGATGGACATGAGCAAAAATTTCGTTTATTTGTTTTTAAAGTTTTTATTAATTTTTGCATAGAAGACCTGGGGTATAGGCCAGAGGTGCAGGGGGTAAGAGGGTTCACTAGAGATAGAGTAGGGAGCAGAACAGGCAGATCTATTGAAATTCACTGTTGTGGGGAGCAGGGAGAGTTCTGTTGTGTCATATGTGGGTTAGCTCCCTGGCTGGGGATTAAATTTAGGCTTTAGGGATGATAGTGCTAAGACTTAATCCTTAGCCCACCAGGGAAGCACCAAGCAAAAATTTAAAATAATCACTTCATGAACTCTCAGGATAAATCTTGAACAATAAAAAATTAAATAGCAAATACTACATAATTATTGTCTGATTTGGGGGGAAAGGAAAGATATTTCAGTTAAATAGACTTTTGCCTTCCATAATTCTTTTCAGTACTCACCTTTATGTGTTAAGATGTGGGTTGCTGAGCAAATCACCTGTGCCTCCAATGGCCATCAAGTCTGAACCAGGCATATAGCCAACTAACAAATACTCTATTTGATTTTATTAACAGTTCAGGAAACACTCAATTTGTGCTCAAAGATTTAATGTTCAAAAATTCTCTCCAAGATCTTTTCAGCTGGATACCATATTTAGTTGAACAATGAAGAAGTAAGTGATGATCCAGTGCTTTAAAAAAAAAAAAACTCTGGTGAACTGAAGAGATGACATTCAAAATGCTTTTACAGAAGAGGCTAGGTGGAATTTAAATAACTTCATTATTTTACCTTTTTCTTTAAACCACCCCAAATATTCTGAATATAGTATGGACCAATCACTTGACCAATTTCCTATATAATTAAAATCATGTGCCTTCAAAACTATTTGCAGGGAGAATGCTGCTGAGATTCCTTCCCAGCTGTATCTTTTTATACTTGTGTAACTTAAAAATGACCAGGCAGAAGTTGTTTTTTTCTCTTTTCTTTAAATTGCTTTGCCAAGTTTCAGCTTTGAGCACATTTTTATGACTGATTTATTAAACCTGGAAACTAGAAGTTTATAATGGAAATTCTCATAAAGCCTTAACTCTAGCATTGCTAGCAGGTACTCAAGAATGGGGATTCTGATGGTGAGGCATTTCTGGAACACAACCTGAGGAATTTGGACACGTGTTCATTTATTTTTTTCAGGAGAATAATCTTCAGCCATTCTAACAAAAATTCTTGTTCTGTTGACAAAAAAGGAAGCATATAGTAGTTAGGCTATGAATCATACCTTCTGATGTCATTATTAATTCTAAGGACACATTCAAAGAAGCTTCTTCCATAACATGGCACTCTGGGAAAAGAAAAAAATAAAAAGCCATGCTTATCTTTTAGGCTGACTGAGGAGATTTATTGCAAATAAAATGATTCCAAATTGACTAGGGAGATTTATTGGAATTGAAATTATTAGAAGTCCCTGTTCTTTTTGAAGATACTTAGAAATTATACCTAAGTGGAACATTTTTGCTTTAGTTTCAGAAATACAAACTTCTGGCATTGCTCATCATTAGAATTTTCCCCCGCAGGCTTTGGCTTTATTAGCAGCTTAAGAGTATATTTAGCACTGTCATATGTGAAATCTCTTCACTCTGTTAAACTAATATGGGATAAAATGTCTTTTTTTACAGTGTTACTCATTCATTATATAAAAATGAAAGCAACTACTTCAGTGTGGATCCAGAGCTCCTAACTATTTTTATGACAAAAGAGAGGTGACAATACATATCCCGTAGGCGCATGATAGTATTATATAAGAGTCATTAGTGTAATTGATATCCATAGAAAGAGTGTTTTATCCAACATGATTAAAAATGTGCAATACATTATGTAAGTTCCAGCGTTCCAGCTGCTGTGTTATAATCTTTCCTTTGATAGATATCTAGTGAAAAATAAAATTATCTTCGTTAAAAGGATAATTTTCTACTACTTAAGACAGTGAGAACGTGAGACAGTTGCATGCCATGTGCTTCTACCACTTACATGTGATTTTTGCCTGTGTGTTGTGTTTTGTTGTGGATCTTCAACCGTAAAACGACAAGTAGAAAAGATCTCTTTAAGATAATACTTCTATCCTGTTGGACTAGGAAAAAGCCTGAGTTATAATTCTATGCCCATGTCTTAAATTCTCCTTGTTGAATCCACCTTTACATTTCAGCAGTGGGGCCAATTAGAAAAACAAATCATAGAGCCTAAGATTTTAAATTGGCTTCAAGTTGAGAGTAACTTAAAGGCAAATGATGCAAATGATTATTTTCAAAGGGTCTTTCTGCACAAAACATGCATTGATTGATTCACTCATTCTAGAAGTTTATTGATTGCCTACTCTGTACTAAGCACTTATTCAGGTGCTAGAGACCCAAGTCTGAGTATTTTATTTTATACAGTGAATCAAGGAAAGAAGAACAGGAGGGTATCAAAGAAGTCTTACTTTCTTGTTCATTCCTCAGAATCATTCACTATTGAACCATACAGCTACAACAACAGACAACATTGTGTCAAAAAATCCTTCATCTCAAAGGACTGAGAAAGCAGGTTTGATACACCACTGCCCCAACACCTATAATAGTGTCTCTGAGTTACTGTCATTTTTCCCCCCTCTTGCATATATGTGTGATAATAGCAATACTAAAAGCTGAGAAAAAGGTCAGATGCTGGGGAAACTGCAACTTATCCAGGAAAGTAACATCAGTGGCAAAGGAAGTAATATGTCTAAATTCTTAATTAAGTGCCTTATCAGCCAGGGCATAGGTCTGTTTGGAGGCTGCCTTGGTAATCAGGAGTTCCTCGTTCTTCTCTTCCACTGACCCACGGTTTTTTGGAGAGGATCGAATGAAATAAAATATGTGAAACTGCTTTATAAGCAAGTCATAAAATGCTTTGTCAGTTTGTGATGTCATTTTAATTTTCATCAACTACCTCTGTAAGTTATCTATGAATGTGGGACAGCACTTTTGCTGCCCAGGTTGCAGTTGTGCTTCAACTGGGATGATACAACAGCTGCCTTTATGGATCCTCAGTTCCTAGAAATATTGAAATGATTAATAATCCAAAAGTTATATAAGTAAATAATTTGCTCAGCAATGCCATGGTCTTGTCTGTCTTTGAAAGCATAGATAGCAAGGCTTCAAATGTTGAGAAGGTAAATTATCCTTTAAGGATAGGACAGTGAAAAATAAGAGGAAATGTTAGATTAAGCATATACCTAGGTAAAAACGTTATAGGGTGAAATAATGATGGTCCAATGTATAATAGGGAGATTGATTTACTTTTACCTGCATCTCATTTGTCTTTATGTGATTGAATGCTTCCATTTGTGAATAATAAGCTAATGTCATGGTATAGTATTTCTCTTGTTTCCCAAGATGGTCAGATTCCATTAACTTGTTAGTTGACATCATTACCTCTATATCCCATCCTCCCTTCCTCCCTCAGCATATTATTCTTTCCCCATTGCCAGAGTAGTTAGCTGGTGCATCATCCAGCCCCACTGCAGTATTATCCCTCCTCAACTTTTTCTTCTTATACCTTTTTGTCATTTGCAGAATCACTTGTCCTTCTCACCAGTATTCTAAAAAGTGACTTTTGGCCACCTATCTTCACCATTGTCCACAGTCATTTTGTGTTATTTCTGTGGTGTGCTGGTCACAGGGTATCTTTGTGTACCTTGAGGTGGTGAGTTCAACTGGGAGATTTCAGGATGCTCTGCACAGCCTTCTTATCACTAAGATTCAGAGATGTCTATGATATAAAAGTTACCGGGATGAGATTTTGATTGTACTACTACATAAATTTTATTATTATTAGCCAGAATAATACTAATAGATGAGGATAATAATAAAGACTTGGCGTGGTCTTTTCCTCAGAGTTTTCAGTGTTTCCACTGGCACAATTGGCAATACTGCTTAGTATACCAGGAAGATGCGTGATCGTTCGGGAGCCATTATCAGTCTCTGTTAGAGCCTTTTCAAATCTAGTGCTTATTGTGTATGTTATGAATAAGAGTGCACAAAAATTATGCATGCGGGGCCAAATTCTCATCTTGCTCTGGACCCCCATGGACCTCTCTTTGAAGTCAATAGGAGCTCAGCAGGGGGTGGAACAAGATGAGAATTTGGAAAAGAAGCGTGAAGCAAAAGGGATAATTTTCCCCGACCATATCCGCATTTGGTGAGCGTTAAATGCTCACACAGTGCCTAACCCCAATTCCTTTTTACTTCAGTCTCAATAAAATTGCACGACAGATTTTTTGGTGTGTCTCCATGTGTATATACTGTAGGTCATTTTCAATGGGAAGAGAATTGGATAACTTCAATTACTCTCCTGTAAGCTGTTATTATTGAATTGAGCCCAAAGTGCTTTATTTTCAATAAAGAAATATTCATATAATACAACTTTCATGCAAATTCAAGTGCTATAGGTTTTCAAAGATTCTCCAGAAAGGACATTTTCACTGACCCAAATAATTATTAACAACTCGTCATTGTGCCCTTGCTTTCATTCAACTAATTCTTAAAATTATTTTGTCTATTGTGGGATGCCTACACAAATGTGTGCTCTCCCAGGACAACGCTGTTTGAAAGCAACAATGCAGTTTTTGTCTCTGCATTCTAATAGCCACCCCCTCTTAGGATTTGAATTGTTTTGTATACACAATAGTAAATGAATGTCCAGCGGGGAACTTTGAAAGCAACCTGTGTGTGAGCTGGATGCCACACCTTCCACATTCAAGGGGATGCCCACCCTTTGTCACATTGGCACATGCCTTGTGAATAGGCTTGCCCTTAGAAACTTGGCTTTCGAGATAAAGCTCATTTAGATCACACCATTTTCTCTCAGCCAAACTCCATCTGAATTTTGCACCTGGATGTGTGTTGATGAAATGTCCTGTAACTTAAGACCATTAATATTCATGGGACATCTAACATAATTCACGATGGTCCATGATGTATGATAGTAAACAGTATCATTTATACTGAACCTTAAAAATATTGACAAAGACAAGTTCCTAAACACTGATGAAACCTTGTTATTTTGTGTTATGATTTCTCGGTTTTATACTTGGTGTAGTTTTTCAATTAACTGCTCTATATTCAGGGCAATTATTCATTTATTATAGTCAGTTTAGATACGGTAAAGATTAGAGGAGTAAAACAAATCATTTTAGTGACACTGGCTAGTGATACATTGTTATTATTCTGATTTTTATTTATTTATTTTTTTATTCGACTCTTGCATGACAGGATTTATAGTACCTACTTTTGAATGCTAGCTCTTCTTCCTTCCTGCCTTCTATTTTATGGTTTTAAATGAGCAAAAACAGTCATAAGATTTGATCTGGAGTTACCTATCTGATTTATCAAACATTAGGTACATGTTTAGAAATACTAATTCACACACACAAAAACATTTTTAAAATTATTTTTCGGTCAGTGGCAAGATTTTCTCGGTTATATAAAGAGGTAGCTGGTCTTTTTAAAGTGTGAAGATTCCCAGAAGTGTTGAAGACAGAGCTGAATTTATGTACTCCATAAACTAGGCATCAATATATGAAGAATCTCATAAGAAATAGCATGTAATTTTGAATGCAAGCAAACCAAGGTAACTACACATATTAGACATTTGGAAGTTAATGATATGGAGCACAATGCTTTCTGTCAGCTTTGCAGTGTGGTTTTTTGAGTGTACTGTACCGACATGCCCTGTAATGTGTCATTTTGCTTCTGAAGGGGTTTACATGCTTTTAAAAGTGCCTTAGATTTTGGCAAAGTTTATTTTATGCATTATGCATAAAAGTTGTCATCAGGATTTAACAAAGCATTTTGCACAGAAAGATTAGAAATAAAATCTCTGCACACCAAAATGATTTGGATGGTTTTGCTAGATGGTGTGAACTTAAAAAAAAAAATTAGCATGTATCTTACCCCTTTCCCGAATTTCAAAAGATGAAAAAACTCCACAGTGGAGAGAATTTTAATGTACAGTACTGGAGCGGAGCTCCCCAATGCTATTTTATATCTGTTCAACTCCTTTTCTCTTGTTTGTTGGTCCTAACAGTAACAATTCCAAATCCAGCAGTTAGACATGGAATTATCAGGTTCAGTAATATAATAGAGGGATTTCCTATGTGAGAGGTGAGGATATTGACAGTGGTAATCTGTTCCATATGTTTGGATTTTAATAGGTAGAACACTCAGTGAATTAAAACAGTACTTTTCAATGAAGAGAAAAAATAAATTGATGGAGAAATCTGACCAGGAGAACATATTTGGATCTTAAGTTTAAAAAGACCATTTTATATTGCTTTCTTATTTTTAACCTGTTTTAAAGCTAGATACATGCTAGCTCCTTCCATGTTTTAAATGAAGATTAAAGTTCCACAGGGGTGAGTAATGTAATCAAGGAGCTTCCTGTATAACTAAACTTCCATTTGGAGAGTCTTGAAGAATTTTATTTTTTAAGGCGTATGGAGAAAGTAACATTTTTAACAACAAATAGACTAATTGTACCTTAAAACTTGAGTCTTGAAATCTCTCTTCTGCAGTTAAATGAAATGTCCTAACTTCCAGTTTATCTCCCCACACTCCCTGAGTCATGCCCCACTGTGGGTGTTCCTTGAACATGTATGTTTTTAATAACAATAATCATTCCACCAGTGGCGGGGTGGAAGTTATTTTTGATAGTTGCTGATGTATCAGCCAAGATAATTGACTGATAGCTTCACAATCATTAGATTCAAGTGGTAGATTGAAGTCCCTGTTTTTTATTGCTATTTTTTAGAGGTGTCATTTTTGCAGAATTTAGGGTGCAGCCTTTGCAATCCACTTTTTTTTGGTCATCACACAGCAGCACTCTTTGGAGTGTCTCTGCAAAGAACAATTGAGCAAACTGAGCAATGCCCACAGAAACCCAGGACTCTTGCTCTTTTCCAGTCACTGCCATGTCTTTTGAGAGTTGTTTCAGGTAGCAATTAGCATTTTGTTAGTAATGTCATTGCACATTATATTTTTTTATTGTACAGACTTCAGTGGTTTTTTTCAGCACTGAGGAGGTTTTTCAAAAATACACATGTAGCTTGCTCTTTTATTTTTGCTCCTCACTTCTAGGAAAGTTAATTGGAACTGATTGGTTTTATTTGCTGACTTACTGAATACCACAAAGCTGAAATGAATGAAGAAACATTAGCTTTCCACTATCTGCATTCGTTTTTAAACTCTGTTCCTCTCAGCTGGTTTTTTTTTTTTTTTTTTAAGAACACCAGAGTCTGGATAAGAGGAGAAAATTGAAATGAAGAATCATAATTATAATAATAATTCTTTACAGTTGCATAGAACTTTAAAATTATTTTCAAGTATATTATTTCTACTATAATTAGATTCCTATAACAGCCCTTTAAAATAGGAAGGATGGAAAAGAACACTTATCTACTATATTCTGTACAAAGTATACTCACCACATTATCTCACTTAATTCTTGCTATGGTGCTGCTGAGCTAAGAATGATTTCTCTCAATTCAGGAAGAACTATAGGTTAATAGTGTGTTTTGTCCAGCCATCTACTGTTAGCAAGTAGGGGACCCAAGGTCTGAACTTTGTACTGTGTGACTCTCAAACTTAGTTTTTTTCTCTTTATAGTTGTGGGTGAGTCAAATTATTATCACATATTTTGGTTATTAACATTTAGGATGCAAAATCACATATATATATATACATATATATATCTATCTATATCTATATATATATATATACATATCTATCTATCTATATATATATTTTGCTTGTAGTTATTTAAGCTAAGTCAATGTTGCCGATCAAAACGACCAAGGGGAATACAAAATGTAAAAGACATAAATAACAATAAATAAAAAAAAACTTGACCAAATAACTCTGTGTGTGTGTGTGTGTTATTTAGTGTCATATGTATTGTTTCCTAGGCTTGCATACCTTCTGTCTTTCTATTGCTTCTGTTGCCTCTGACAATCCAGTGGATGTCAATGATTCTTTCTTGTCTAGATTTATTTCTCAATTTCTCAGTCTATAGAGCAACCCGAAATTTTTGAGCGCTGCTTAGCAGACTATGATAGAGAGTGCGAAAGAGAGACAGAATCGGGGGAGGAGGTGAGAATCAGCCCAGAGCATGCTTGTCTTTGCCTCTGTGGGTTTACAGATTGCAATATTGCAGGGTGGCTTTTATGTTAAATATCTGTTTGAATCAATGTTGCATTTCAGCATTGCATAGTTAATAATTTTTGTGAGTATAGCCTCTAAGAAATCAGGTCAATACAATTAAACTTTAAGCGAATGATTTTAATGTGACTATCTTAATTCTTGACACCAGAATTGATATTTTAAATCTGATTATTTTAAGTCCGAAAGAATAAATATCTTAGGGGAACACTAACGGGAAAAAGAATTGAAATCAGGCAAACCTGGTTTGGCTGATAGTCAGCCAGTCAATTTTTCCATGCCATGGATACTGGTACAGGGCTGTATTTCATCTGTCTCATGTGCCTCAGAAACTTCACAGTCTGTCCTATCATAACACCTTCTAGTGTTCAAAGCACTGTGATCCATATTATTTCAGGGATCAAAAATGGCAGATCATTTAATTTGTGGTATATTCATCTGATTATCACTTTCCTGAATGGTGGATGGGACCAGTGAGCTCTTGAGCCAACTCTCAAGGATTCCTTACTTTCTGGTAACTAATTGGAAAAAAAAAATTGAAGTTTATTTATTAGAGTTCAACTCAACCTTAAAGAAAGTAGGCTTTCAAGTCGCTTATGAATGGAAAAAAAGAATGTTGCTATTCCAGGTAAATAAACAGATCTCATCTTTTCCTATATCTTTTTTATGTGGTGTTGCATAACTTTGTGCCCCCCACTGCACATTGCTCAGCACCATCTTTGGTCACACCCCCTGTTTTTCTTTTTACATGCAACTCCTACTGCTGTAGTCAGGATACTCTCACTTCTTTTTTTTTTTTTTTTAAAGATTTATTTATTTTTGCATACAAGCTGGGGTGCAGGCCATAGGTGTGGGGTGGTGAGGGTATTCACCAGAGACAGAGTGGGGAGCAGAACAGGCAGATTGGCGGAAATACACTGCTGAGGGGAGCAGCAGGCGAGGCAGGAGAGGTCTGCTGTGCCATATGGGAATCTCCCTGGGTGGGCATCGAACTCCCGGCGCAGCTGCTAACAGCTCCACAGAGCTGCACTTAACTTGTTGCGCCACCAGGGAGGCCCAGGATGCCCTCACTTCTTGGTTAATCTAGTGGAATAATTTCTGAGTGGTCCTTCTCACCCAGTCTTTCATGTAAATGCAACACAACCTCTAGAGCTTCCATAGACATTGCTTGCTGCCTCCAAATGTGAAATGGGTTCTGGTGCCTAGAAAATGAAGTAGAGATTTCTTGGTATGACTTAGAGTCTCATGATCACTGACCTATTTGGAGAATAGGTTAGCTTTAGTAGGGTGCATTGGTGATGGTACAGTTCAGGAAGCTGAAGAACTCTGGACTTTAATAGGTGACATTGAATTTAACCTCTTTAATCTTGAATTCCTCCCTGTGGTGGGACATAGTGAGATGGTGTAACATAATACTATGTATTATTAAGATGCTCAGTTATTATTCATCTGCAATCTAGTCATATCACTCTATTCACCACTCAACATATGTTGGGTATTAAAATATGTTACTATTATGCTAAATTGTTTAGCTAGTCTATCTCATTTAATGTATTCTTGTATGCTTTAAGTATCAGGCCAAATGATACTTTGAAAAGGGCAAAAGCAGCAACAGAGACAGAGATGAGAAAGATTGGGGAGCAGAGGAGAGTAGGATTTTGGGGGAGTGTAACAGGGAGAGCAGGCTTGATTGGGTATCAGAGGGGCTACCAAATTGGAAGGTAAACAACAGAGATAAGGTAGATGATAGGCAACTCTACATACCATAATTTTGGGGGTCTGTGAAATTTTAGACATTTGGATGGGGTTCTCATGTGAAAATGTGGAACTGTTGGTAGCAAAAGAACATTCAACCTAGTTTCTAGTCTCAGTCGAGTTCCATTGGCTTGTCACTAAATATATCAAAGTCTCACCTCCCAAATCCTTACCATGTGAATATTAAAAGACTGCCTTGGCTTACCTCACAGAATTATTGTGAAACTCAGAGAAATGAATACAAAAGTGGATTGAAAATTTAAAGTAGTTCTATGGTTTTACAGAATGTTTTTGTAGTGCAAGGAATTGCTATTCCTATTAGTGAACATTAGGGCAACACTTTCGAGTAACTATTGTGCTGTTGACACACGGCATCCACACACTTAAGAAGACTAGACCCTGGGACTGTAGTGAGAATTCGGAGGACAGGGAGTTCACTGTACAGAAGGTTGTCCATTGCCAAAGTACCATGAAAATGGCAGATGAATCTCGGGCTAGCTTTAAAGAATACATTGCAACTACATGGTTAGAAAGGAACAATTATGTGTCCCAGGCTGTGAGGCGTGTTGGCAGGACAAATGCAAATTAGCCTGTTTAAAGCAAAGGGTCTGTTTCAGAGCAGCGGGAATGGGAAGAGACTCAGGAGGTCTTGGAAATCAGGTGCCCATGTCTGTGATAAAGCATCCATGTCCTCAAACTCATTGCCTCCTCCATGAGCACAGCCTAGAGGCCTCAGCATGGGTCCCCAAAGAAATTTAATTTATTCTTTTCTCCTTTGTTACATTCTCTTGGAAATTTCGTCAGGAGAAAAATTAATACTATATATTTTTCTGAAGTTAGACGCTTAAGTTCTATCAACTTAGTGTTTGGTGCAAAGAAAAGGATCATATGAATATTTGATATGAGGCCAAAAAAGAGGTCTTGCAGATTAAATATTATGGAGTTCTTCAAGTCCTGTGAAAACTAATTTTTGAAGGCCTTATTAAATTGTGGCAAGGGTCCTTATTCTTCTTATCCTGTTGAAAATCTTCAGCTGCAATTAGAAAAGCACTGGCACGGCAATTACGCAAATAATAATCATTGGTTCAAATTTTTTAATGGTAAAAAGATGCCTTGATTCTCTGAAGAAGCGAACAGGCAACATTTTCTCATTGCTGTTAATTATAATTTAAGACAGACTCAATTTTGTATTAGTCACAGATGTTTCATTTCTCAGTTCATATATAATGTGGTACATGGAACATCTCCAAAGAGATTTTAGAAGTGTTTGCAGTCTTGTCCATCTCTTTACCACTTGGTATGGTCTTTTCCAAAAATCATGACATTTGGAAAGAAACTGAGAGAAGTTTGAAGACATTTTCAAGACATTTTGCTTTCAATATCTCTAAAAATATTCCTATTGAAAGTGAAAATTGGGAACATGTTCTGAAAAAAAAAAATAAAAATGTATATTGTGTCTTTGGACAGCCTGGCTTGGGGAGTGGCTGGGCTGTGTTCCAGTTGTGCTGGGGGTGAGAGGTGGGGGTACAAATGCATGATATTTGAACTGATGTTATTTATATAAACCTTTAAGATGGTCCAGTGTTCTTACTGTTATTAAGCAAAAATGTATTTTCAAATAATTAGACCAAATAGCTTGTTCCCAAATTGGTCCACTGTGGATTGTTCTAACCAGGGAAAACTTATCAGTAGGCCAAATCACTCATGAAATTGTGATAGGCTTGGGATTGTTCCAAGACATGGCAGGTTTGGAATGCAAACCCCAGAGAAAGCTGGGTAACTTGGGTTGCCTCTGAAGATTGTTAAGAATTAAAATTTACCTTGATGTAACAAAGAAAATTTGAAACATATCTAAATTTTCTGTTATAGTAGTATGATGCTACTTGGAAAATAAAAATAGAATTACCATAACTATATTATAGGGGATTTTCTTGGGTTGTATTGATAAAAGTTGGAGTTACATACTATATGTCAAATATTTCCCCAAAGAAAGTGACATATTGAGAGGCTATCAACAGCATAATCAAATAGTTTAATTTTAAGATGAACATATATGGAAACATTCTTTTTCATAAGCATTATGTGGTTGTACCTTCCAAATATTAAAGAGATGCATGCAAATTTCCTTAAACATTGTTCCACCTCATTTGAAATCTTTATTATATACATAAACTTTTCCCTCCAAAAAATGTGAATTTGTATATTCAAAATGTATATGTTTAGTAATTCATAGCATTCTCTAAAATTCACCTATGATACCTGGGGCCAATGAAATTCAGGAATTAAATCTTAGAATAAAGTTCTTGCAGTTTTGGTTTTTTTTTTTTTTTTTTTTGATCCTTGTGCTATCTCTTTTTAAAGCTTGAGGACTCATTCGAATCTTCAGTAGTAAATTTTCTCATGTCAACTTCTGAATTGTAGTTGGAACTCCTGATACTATGGAGAAAGAGCTGCAGACAGGGGAGAAAGGGAATGGAGGGGGGAACAGGATAAAATATGGCTTCACTTATAGGAGGAATATAGGGGGACCAAATAAGGAACCAGGAAAAAAAACAATAAATAAAAAAAGCAAAATTAACAGGCAACTATAAGTCAGAGATACTCTGCAGGGGAGGGGGAGGGAGAAGGCTCAAAACAGGGGAGGGAGGAGCACAAGGAACTATGGTGATGGTGCACGGGTGAGCTGATGGTGGGAATAGTATGGGAACTACACCTGAGAGGAGAAAGCAAACATTGTACAAAAAAGAACAATGATGTAAAATATATCTAAGTACTAATTTTAAAAAGTTAGAAAAGATGGTATAAATCATTAATTGAAGGTTCAGTTGTTTATCAGGTGTGTACCTCTGGTCCAGAAATAACATTTTATTTCCACCTAAAAATGACAAATTGTTAGTATAGACTGCACTGTTTTCTCAGTAGTGAGTAACCAGTGTTCACAGAAAAGGAACTAGGATGGGGATTACAAGATTCAAATTCCTTGCCTTGTGTACCTTTTACTTGTTTTGAGGGTAAAAACATATATCTGGTCTTGCCTTCTCAGGGACAGTGATATGGACAGGACAAGGAGTATTGATATGGAAAAGTTGCTAATTGGGGCCAAACTAACAAACTTAAACCTCCACTTCTTTCTATGGCATAATGACAGTTTTATAAATATAACTGAGATTCATCATTATCTTGAATTATATTTTCAATGAAAAAATTGTCGTAATGAGAAAAATATCTTATCATCTTCTCACTGTATAAATTACTAACATATTGATAGATATTATGTATTAACTTCATGATGAATATTTGGTTAACCACATCCCATGTTTCATAACCAAATTTTACACTAAGACTTTCTATTATACTTTGCATTGTTAGGTTTGGGGTTTGGATAATCACATGAAATTATACATTTTTCCCTACTTTAATCTTAATAGTTAAAAAATTAGTTTTTAAACAAAAGAAAAATCACAGTTTTGAATACATTGGTGTTTGATTAATGAATAAGACCTTAATTAGACAATTACTTTAGGCAGTAAGGGTAAAGTGATGGGACATTCAAAAGAGACCAAGGAGAGTATAATGAGTGGGCAATCAAAGTGAGAGATGAAAGGTTAAGGTTAAGTCAGATGGGCATTGACAGTATTTATGGAGTTTCATGCACACCCCTCTTCTCTGCCCCACTTTTGCATCTGGAATCACAGGCCAGTTGCCTTGGGGACCGTGGGCAATAGAAAGCTATCAATGGGACTGAGGGCCTTGTGAGTAACTACTTCTGTGAAGATGTCTTCAACCTGTGGTAACAGAAGGAGAAATTGATGGCCCATACTCAGCTTTTGAATAGCAAAGCTTGAAGAGCTTTTAGGTACTGAACAGCTTGAGGAAAGGCAGGATAATGGGACATAATTGTACTGATTATACAGTTGAGGTATGTTAAAGAACAATCTGCTAATTCTGCTAAACTGTGGAATTTTGTAGCTCCTGTTAATATTTTTAGTAGAAGAATAAGAGGTGAGTTTATAGAGTTTTATTTAAAAAGATGATCTCTTAAATTGGTTCTAGCACCTTGGTGTTTGGTGGTTCAAAGCATTTCTCAAACAGTATCTTTCTAACCCCTCTAACATCCTGCAGTGTGTGGGTGTCAAATGTTTACGAATAGGAATCCTTAGCAAGTAATAACAAGAGACTTGCCCAAGGTTATGCCTAAGTAAAGCACTAATTTCTCTTCTGTGCTAAGCCCATCTCGTTTTTTTTTTTTTTTTTTTTTTTTTTTTTTTTTTTTTTTTTTGGTTTTGTAGACCATGTTATCTCAGGAGGCATTGAGTCTGCTGAGATAATAACATCACAAGTAATATAAGAAAAAATATCTAAGCTCTAAATCATTTCATTTCATCCAACAAACTTTTCCAGATTAAGTACTGTCTTCTAGTAAATAGCAGATGTGGGAGTGAAAACAGTATTTTTCCTAAAACATACTAATAATTTGATGTCTCTTTTTTGAGTGGGAGGTGTTAGAAGTCTATTCCTTTATATTTTATTGGTTTTGTGTGGTGTCTATAATCTAGGAACTTTCTAAATATAAAATAATGATGGGAAAGAACTATCTTTTTTTTTTTTTTTTGCATTGACGAACTGGGGTGGGAGTTTAGATGAAAGGTGCAGGGAGATAGGGTGGTAGTGAGAGGATTCATCAGAGACAGAGTGGGGAGCAGAACAGGCAGATTTACTGTAATACACTGCTGAGGGGAACAGTGGGCAAGACAGGAGAGGTCTGCTATATCATGTGGGTTAGCTCCCTGGCTGGAGATAGAACTCAGGACTTAGCAGAGGTAGCCCTGAGACGTAACACCTAGGCCACTAGGGAGTCCCCCTTAGCACATGGTTTTTAAATAATAAAATGTTTCTTTAAGTTCTCACAGTGATACTCAATGTGGGTCATCAAGTATATCCAGTTCTTTTTCTGGGCATATGTTAGGGCATATGTTAGTTGCATTTCTAGCCCTTTGGAGTTGGGTTTTGCTGTGGCTAATTTTGGTTTATGTGATGTATATTATTTCTACATGGATGCCTTAAGAGTCTGTGTGTGATTTAGCATATTTTCTCTTTTTTAAATGTGGTGTGGTGGTCAGCACCTTTGAAATAGTGATTGGGGTCTCAAATAATGCAATGAACAGATACTCCTGACAGTCTACAATGGCTGTGATTTGTAAACAGGGACAGGTCTCCACATCTCACTTTGTTTAGCAGCTAAAATTTGGAGTTGTTTGTAATATCAGCATAACCCAATCTAACCTGCCTGATATAAAAATTGGTAACTAGAGTTTTCTGTGCCGCTCTAGCAAATATCCTAAATGTTAGCATGGATTGGCTGCTCTTGGGTATATTTGGCAAAGCATTACAAGAAAGACTAATTTATTCTATTTTTTTTTCTTGAGTGATTTTGTATATTTGCAAGCAGGAATAAAAAGGACTAGAAAGAGTTCAAAAATCCCATGGATTTTCTTGATTGCTTCTCAATCCAAACATAACACATAAAAATGAAAATTCTTACAATTGCTGCAAAGGACACCTATTTAAAAACCTGTGGATAGATCAAGTTTATACATAGAAAATGGACCAAAAAGACTAAGAGAAAATAGTTTGAAGTTGTGGATCTCCCAGAGAAACCTGATATTCCCAAAGAACTAGCAATTAAGATGAGAAAGAGAGGTGGGGGTAGTGATAGAGTAAGAGTATAACAAATCTAAGAATTCTCTCTGGAAAAGAACTACATATCATTAATGGTATATGAAAATTACTCTAATAAAATTGATGAGAGACCTACTGAGTTTTTATAAATCACAAGCTTACAAAAACTCAAGATTTAAAATAACTCTTGGAGTTACAGTAGTTTGAGGTCAGGAAGGAGGTTGAAAAAGCTGCTCAGTCACCAAGGAGGGTGTATTCACTGATGTCCATTTTATATGTGATCACTGAGTATAATGAAAATGAACGTGGACAAGGAAGCAATCAGCCCCCAATCAAGGAGTATTCCCAACCTTCCAGGACAAGGGCTTTTAAAACATCTACTCACAACTTTAGACTTATCTTGGGCCAGTAATTCTGTATGTTCTTTCGTTTCCCTTTCCTAAGTGGAGTGATGATGGTGATGATGATGATGGTGAAGAGACCTGAGACCACAGGCTTTGAGTTGGAGGTTGTAATTAGATGAAATTTTTGAGTTCTTTTTCCTGGAGAGAGGTGAATGCTTTGCATGCACGGCTGTTTGATAACCAGTTATGTCTATCAATTTTTTCTGATAACCTTTTTGGATACATTGTAGGTTTGTATTTTCATGCTCTTTTTGGTCAAAGACATGTACAGAGAAATTACTTTTGGGTTAAAGCTTGAAGAGCTAAGGAGTGGTTAATTGTGTTTTCTTTCCTTTTGGTATGGCTACCAGTACCTTCAAGAGTCCCCCAACCAACTCAAATCCTTGTGAACTAAGATGAATCTAAAATCTGCAGTGCATCTGTGATGGGTGGTAGTGTGTTTTAGAATTCAACTATTGTTGTTTTGAATCACTACTATTGTGAAGATTGTTTGTTATTGCACTATTATCTATTCTATCCTAACAGATATATTCCCCAATTGGAAAATGGGGATATTAAATGGATATTGATAAATTGCATATATTTAAAATATTCCATTCTACTATTATGCTTTCTATTGGTGTATTTTTTTTTCCGCAGAATGAAACAGCAATTGAGAAATAGTTAAGTTTCTTTTTTAAAGATTTATTTTCATTTGTGTATACAAGAACTGGGGTGTAGGCCAGAGGTGTGGGGGGTGAGGTAGTGGTAGTGGTGAGAGGATTCACCAGAGACAGAGTGGGGAACAGAACAAGCAGGTCTATTGAAATACACTGCTGAGGGGACCAATGAGTGGGCGAGACAGGAGAGGTCTGCCTTGCCTTGTGGCCAGGGATGGAACTCATGCTATAGTGGCTGGGATAGCTTGATAGTGCTAAGACTTTAACCCTTGCACCAACAGGGAGGCCCAATAGTTAAGTTTCTTAAAAGCAATTTTATTATCTTAAAAGATATCTTACCTGCGATATTATAAAGTGCCATCTTGGTTTAACACTAGTAATAATAAGTAAATCTGATTCTGTAATTCAGAATTTCAGAATTTGATCAGGGGATAACTACAAGCAGAATGTTAGTATTTGTAAATACACAAATCAATTTGGGGAGCTAACAGAATTTTGTTATTTGTAATCCTGAAGCTGATTTCCTTTTGGGATCAGGAAAAATTCTATTCTAAGCAAATCACTAGAACCATAATGTATGTGTGGGAATGTGAAAGGTGAGGAGGTGTGCCTGTGTAACTTCTACTGAGTCACTGGACACTACATCAGTTATTCTTGGAGGCAGTAAGGACACTACATTTGAAAGACTCTTTTTCTTATCTGATATATAAATGCTATGCTTTAATAGTTATGGAGAGGTGAAAGTAAATTTCTCTGACATAAACATGAGTCCAGATTCTACCTTTTTTCTCAAAGGTTATTAAGAGTGTGCAGTATTTAAAACTTGTACTTATCAATCTTCTGGTATTATTTTCTATACTTGTACTTACAAAGCAATTTTGTAATGTCTCTTATTTACTTTATGATATCCTGCAATGCCTAGGGAACAGGAGCTTGACAGAATCAGCCAACCACAGTAACAAGCAAGGCGTATTTTATTATTCCTTTAATGATAGACTTTGATATTCTGTTACTCAACTGTTGCCTAGTACTTTGGTTTGTGACTGTTTTGAGCAATTGCTTTCTATCTCGCCCATGCCATTTCAGATGATATAATCAATAATGAATTGGTAAATGCTAAATTCCAGTTTGCTAAACTGGTGATGTCCACATCACCGAGCTATAATTGATCTCTACAAAACTCATCTGAGGAGAAAGCATAGAGTAGTACACTGATTTTCTAATTTGGTTATCCACTGGTAATACCAGCAGTATCTTAAGAGAGGCTAATGTTAATGTCACATTCTCAGAAATTCAAATTTATTGGTGTGAAGATTTTTGAAAATTTCTCAGGTAATTCTAACATGTAACAAAAATTTAAGAAAGACATCTGTACTTTTTAAAAGTATGAGTTCTGGAGCTTACAGGTCAGTATTTGAATCCCTGTTTTTAGCATTGTAACCTTGAGCAAGTGTTTAAATTCTTTAAGGCTTACTTTCCTTATCTTTAGAGCTTGTATAGAATGTTATTTTTATGTCTTATATGGGGTCAATACATGTAAAGATTTTGAGGGAGTACCTGACACGTAAGAAACACTCAATAAGTGTTTTAACACTGATTAATTATTAATTCAAGTTTGGGAGTCTTGAAAGCAGGATAAGTATTCAGTTATAGGACAAGAATTAAGCTCTTCAGAGAGAGGACACACTTGTAGAGGTGCTGAGTTGAGCAAAGACGTGCATTCTGAGAAAGATGTGACGTTCATTGAGACTGGAATATGGGATAGGTAAGGCAAAACAGAGACATAGGAGGATGAAAAACTTGCTTGAAGACAGATAGTGAGAGTCATGCATTTTAAGTTTTATTGTGGTTTTTTTTTTTTTTACTTTTTAATTAATGGCAGTTCTTAACGCTAGCATTTGGACACATTGATGTTTGCATTGAATTGTGATTTGTGTCACTGGTATAGTAAAACCTAGACTCACATTTATTCATACTGTAACTTTTGTGGCATTCTGATATCTTTCCTTGAATTGGAAAGAATAGAGAAGGATGTATAGGTGTTCTGGAAACCTACCACACATTTTATTTCAGTGCCAGGTCATAGTTACTTAATACGTATTACTTATTGTGAGGACTAAAAATTATTTTTATTTTGTAAGATGTGCGTTTAGAGATACATTTATTATCTTTATTCATGAATGAACCTCTACTTCAGGCAATGATGGAGTAACTTATATTAGACTAGCCTTTCCATCATAGACAGGGATGTACAACTAGAAAGATAGGCACATATGTGAAACAACTGTTTTGAGACAGACAACAAAAAGCATATAAGATCCACAAAAATGGAAAACAAACAAGGTTAGTCCTATGATCACCCTGCTTTCTCTCTGGAAGCATTTGCTAGACCCCATCAAAGGGTAGAGAAACCAAGTAATAATCTTGCTGAGCTGAGACAGAAACTAGAATTTGGGAAAGTTGAGACTGCTAGAATTTGTAGGATGGAGTGCTGAAGATTAGGGAGCAATGCAGGGGGAAAAATGCATCAAAAATCTGTATGAAATAGGGGCCTTCCTGGTGGCACAGTGGTTAAGCTCTGCGCTGTGGAGCTGTCAGTAGCAGTGACTCCAGTTCGACACCCGGCCGGGAAAAAAAAAATCTGTATGAAATAGCCTTGTATTTTCAGCTAAATAGTAAGTTTCATTTTTGTAAGTTAAGATTCCAAAAGGTTGATAATGAGCAATTGAAGAAGAAATAGCACTAGGGAACTATAGCAACTATCAAGGATTTACAGGGTGGGGAACCATTTGATGTCCAATCAGTCTGTGTAGAGAGACCTCATGGAACATTTAGGATATCTGATAAAGATCTGAGAAAATCTATTTTGGGAGTAAGATGAAACTAACTGTTGAGTAAAGACTACCTTAGATCTACAGTAACAATAGCAGTATTAAATCTCCAAAGAAATAAGCTCATCTGCAAGGTCAAAGACTGCTCTTTTTTCAAAGGGAAAAACAAAAGCCATATACTGAACATTTGCAATGTTTAGTTCCCAATCAAAAATATAACATATGAAACAGCAGGGAAATGGTAACCCTAACCATAACCCTAACTGGTAGAAATAGATTCAACAATAAGAGAGATGATAAAATGAACAGATATGAAAAGTAAAATACTAAGTACAACTTTGTCAGAAATTTAAAGGAAAACTCAATATGAGCAAATAGAGAAATGGAAACTTTAAAAAAGGAAAAATTCTGGACATAAAAATAAAATTTGAAATGGAAAATCATCTGATATATTTGAGTGGATTCTTTCAAAAAAAAAAAACAACAACAACAATGAAATAAGTGAATTTGAAGATGGGTCAATAGAAATTGTCCAAATTAATGCGCAGAAGAGAAGCCTGGAAAAATACAATAGAGATTATAGAACTGTGGGCAAGATCGAGTAATTCTGTATCTGTTTAATTGGAATCCTAGGAAAGGTGGAAAGTAGACAGAAATATTTAAGAACCAATGGTTGAAATTTTTCCATTTTTGATAAAAAAATATTAACACATAGATTCCAAGAGGGTTACTAAAATTCAATCACTATAAAACCAAAGAAAATTCTACTCAAGCACATCATAATAAAATTGCTTTAAATCAGTGATAAGGAGATAATCTATGAGTAGTCAGAAGAATAAAAGAAAAAAGGCAAATACATAAAAGACCAGAAACAATGGAAAACAGAAGACAAAGTAAAAACATCGTTAAAATACTGAGAGAAAGCAACAGCATCAAGAATCTTAGAACAAAACCAAACCAATTGACCTATAGAATTCTGTATCAAAGATAGCTTTTTAAAATAAAGATTAAATAAGGACTTTGAGACAATCAAAAGTAACTAATTCATTACCAGAACACATCCTTGCAAGAAATATCAGTTTCTCAAGCTAAAAGAAAATTATATAATAGGAAAACTGAAATTTACATAAAGGAATAAAGGTTATTGGGAATAGTAAATATATAGGAAACAAAAACTGTATTTAAAATTTTTCTTTAAAAATCAATGTATTATGTAGTGTAAAATAAATGTAGGAGTAAAACGTAGGACAACAAGAGTGACACAGAGGGAATGAAAAAATACCATTTGTCTGGTTCTTAAATTATCTGTGAAATATTATAAAATTACTTGAAGGTAGGTAATAATAAGTAGATGATATTGTAAACCCTAAAACAATAATTAAAAAATAAAACAGAGCCATACCTAACAAAGAGTAGGTTAAATGGAATATAACATCAAAAGCCATTTTTTTTTAAAAAAGAATGACTTAAAGAAAAGACAACAAGCAGCAAAATAATAGATTTAAGTCTAACCATATCAAGATTGCAATAAGCATAAATGCCTTAAGAATAACTATTACAAGCCAAAGCCTCTTAAACTGAATATAAAGCAAAGACAAGGCTAAATAGCATTCAAAATACCACTCATAAGAGATGCACGAGTGGATTAAAAGTAAAATAATGGAAAACTTATCTATACAAATAGTATAACAAATCTAGAGTTTCTTTATTCACATCAGACCATTTAGAATTTGGGACAAGAAATATTAGCAGAGGTCTAGAGGAATATTAAAAGTATTAGTTCATTAAGAAGATGTAATAATCTTTTATGTGTATTTACTTTATAATGGTTGCAAAATACATGGAGAACTAAAAAGAGAAAATAGAAAAATAATCTACTATAATTGGTAGCTTAAGCTTTCTTCCTTCAGCAACTGATGGAGCAAGTAGACACAAGTCAGTTACTTAGAAATATTGAAAACCATACCAATCATCAGACCTCATTGGCATTTGGAGTATTTCACGTATAATACCATAGAAATCCTTTTAATGTGCTAGCCTGTGTCTATATTCTGGACTGTAAAATGAATCTTCACATTTGAAAGAATTTAAATCATATAGAGTATGTCTGCTTACCATAATGAAAACAAATTAGATGATAACAAAAAGAGACCAAAAAATCTGTGGCTATTTAGAAATTGATCAACACATTTCCAGCTAACTGGTGGGTCAAGTAAGCAATTAAAAGGGATTATATGATATTTTGAAGAAAATGATTACAAAATTGCCATGTATTACGTTTTCACCTAAAGCTGTACTTAGAAGAAAATTTATAGTTGCTTCAGAGGAAATTCATAACTCGCTTCAGGGGAAATTCATAACTTTATATACACATATTAGAGAATTAAAAAAATGTTTAAAATCAATGATGTGAAATTCCAGGTTAAGGGGATAGAGGTTAAAAAAAAAGTTAAATCTGTAAGAGGTAGAAAAGACATAATAAAACAAATTGTAGGCCTGTACATAAAAGCTAAAACTCTAAAGCCTCTAGAAGAAAACATGTGAGAAAATCTTGAAATTAACAAAGATTTCTTCTTATGTAGGACACTAAAAGCATCACTCCCTACAAAATGAAGGTCTGGGACTTTATCAAAGCTAAAAAAATCTGTTCTTCAAAAGAGATCATTAACAAAATAAAAAGGCAAGATATTGGGTGATAGAATATATTTGGAGTACATAAAACTGTTAAAGAACTTATATATGGAATGTAAAAAACCTCTTAAAATTTAATATTAAGACATTAAATTATCTAATTAAAAGTGAACAAGGCATTTGACGATACTCCAATTTAAAGAAGATATACAAAACATCAGTAAACATGTAAAATACTGTTTGCAAACTAGGTAAATGCAAATTGAAATCACAGGGTGCACCTCTGTATAGACACTTGAATAGCAAGAATGTGGAACAACAGGAATGGTTATATATTGCAGTTGGGAATATAAAATGGTACTACTACTTTGGAATACAGTTTGTCAATTTCTCATAAAAACACAGGTGGTGGGTAACCTATGGGGAACACACAATAATGTAAAAGATATGAATAACAAAAGTAAATAAATAAAATATTTATAAAAAAAAAACAAAACAAAAAAACACATGCACTTTACACAGAAATTCAACTCTTAGGTATTTGCCCAAATGAAATAGAAACATGTCCATACAATGACATCTAAATAAATGTTTATGGTAGTTTGCTATTCTTCTTCTTATTATTATTATCTCCAAACTAGTAACATGCAAGTGTCCATTGATTAAACCAATTAACAATACTACCCCCAAATAAAAAGGGTCAAATTATTGACATATACGACAACATGGATGGAGTAAAAACCATTATGCTAGCAAATAATTCATATACATAAATGAACACTAAATATAGATATACTACATATATATTGCTGGAGGAACTCACTCAAAGGGGTACAAGGAAACTTTCTGGGGTGATAGAATGTCCTGTCTTGATTGGGATGTGGTTCCACGAGTGTTATAGTTGTCAGAATACACCATACTGTAAACTTACAGTGTGTATATTAAGAACGA